>JAQQAE010003572.1:0-19994 GCA_029823295.1 Pseudamia nigra | reverse complement strand
GTCAAAGTGTCATTTCTTCAGTGTTGTCCCATGAAAAGATATAATTAAATATCTGCAGAAATGTGGGGGGGGGGGGGGTGTACTCACTTTTGTGAGATACTGTATAAGGTAAAATAAATACTATCTAATAAGAAACAACTACAAGTAAAAGATGTTGAAATGAAACATTTAATTGTCCTAAATGTAAAATTGTAGTACCTCTGTTCTACCATCTTACCTTAAAGAGCTGGACTCCTATACAGGCAAACATGAAGTTCAGCAGCATGGTGACCAGGACGATGTTCCCAATGGATTTAATGGCCACAAACACACACTGGATCACGTGCTGTCAATAACAACAAAACATCAAATACAGAGTCGAAGAACTGGGGACTTGTGGAAATAGAGAACTCCCTTGAGTGATTATTCATGCATGAGTTGTACCTTTAAACCTTTGGCTCTATTGATGGCTCGCAGAGGCCTCAGGACCCTCAACACCCTGAGAATCTTCACCACAGAGATGGCACTGGATCTGCAAAGAACATGACAGAACCCAGTCTTGATGAAATACTAAAAAGAATCATTTAGAAAAACAAAAACATAGGGGCTTTTGATATTTAGTGCAGATTTTTCAGATGGTTGACCTACTCCATTCCCATGGAAAGCAGGGAGACGCCAACCACAAGCAGATCCAGGATGTTGAAGGAGTTACGGCAGAACGAGCCCTCGTGCATGAACGCTCCATAGACCGTCATCTGACAGAGAGAATGATGCATTCAGAACATGCAATCAGAGATATTTGTATTTACCCCCTTTTTAAACATAAAAACAAAATGTGATGCATTAAATGATAGTCACAGTTGAAAGGTTCAATTTAGAAAACATCAGTATTTGACCTCTACTGGGACAACCATAGCATGGCTTCCTTGAAATATAATATTTTTTCCTTTTCATTGTCATAAAAGACAGAGTCATTGCCAATATAAAATATATTCCATAAAATATATATTTTAAGTGAGAAGGAAAATCAGATGCTTTAAAATAACAAATAAACTATGGTTATTAAGTGATGTGACTGTGCTTATGGGGATAAAACCATGTGGTTCATATTAAAGGTTAGGTATTCACACACAAGTGCTGTAACTTTCCAATAAGTGACTTCTTTAGTTTACTGTTAACTAGTGATTGAACTGCATGTTTTTGCTAAGGCGTCAGAAAACGATTAGCTTAGATGTTGAGAAATGCATTATCTTAAAATTTAACTTGAAAATGAACAAAACAGTAGCTGATAGTTTCATCCATTAACTGCAGTGTATGAGGAACACTGCATATAACATACACATGTGACTGAACAGAACAAAATATTTAGTGAAAGAGACAATGTCCAAGATGATGAATGGTCTGGACACCCATGCACATCAAAAACGTCACAAAACATTCGATGATTTGAAGAAAGAGACTACAACTGTAAAAAAAAAGAAAAAAAAAAGGTTTTGTTCTTCATCAAAACAATGTGCCAGCTCTCATTGTGTTCTCAGTAAAGCAGTTTCTGGGCCAAAAACAGGGAGTGCTTAATCACCTCCCTATTTACCTGATTGAGCACAGGGTGACGTTTCTCTTTTTCCTAAAATCAAAACTGTGTCAAAGGAACATATTTTGAGTCTGTGTTGGAAATTAAGAAAAGAACAACAGAGGTTCTGAGACAATTGTCTGAAGAAGACCTACTGCTTTGAACAGTGGAAGACCTGAATGCGGCGGTGAGTTGATGCACACCACTGCATCGTCTTAAAGGAGAAAGACAATCAAAAATGTTTATGTTCAATAAAATTGTATTACAGCATTAGTCTTGTTTTTAATAGCCATTATTATTATTATTATTATTATTATTATTATTATTATTATTATTATTATTATTATTATTATTAATGCATTCATTTATGAATTTTTGAAAAGAAAATCAAATTACTTTACTGTTGATAAGTACAGCAGCGCATTGCAGTCACTGAAGAAAAATATTTTTAGACTCCATATCTCATACATATCTTGTAATTATGAGATACAGTGCAGGCCAAAAGTTTGGACACACATTCTCATTATATGCGTTTCCTTTAAAAGTCATAAAGTATACATCAGTGACAGAGGAACTGTATGCATGATCCATGATGGCGACAATACAGAAAAACAGAAATGCATAAGAAACATAATTAATATTTTAGAGACAACACAAGATCACTCCATTGTGTCAGTTACCACAGCATCAGAGGGACCTCTGTAAAACAAAAAATCATGTTTAAAAGAAGCACAATTTCAGATGTCTTTTAAATTACCTTCAGTACAATCTCAATGGTGAACACAGTTGTGAAGACAATGTCAGCATAAGCCAAAATCTGAGGGAAGAAAGAAAGGAATAGAGCAGGCAGGTGAGCTTAGCTTTTGTTTTCAATGAAACAGACGGAATATTTTTTCATGGAAGTAGGATGTTACCTGATTTCTGTAAGACTTTGGATCAATGGGGTCTTCAGCGGCCAAGGAGATGGAGGAGAGAAGGATGAACAGGAGGATTAGGTTTGTGAAGGAGGAAGCGTTGATGATCTTGTAGCACAGCTTACGGAACCTGAACACCAGGTAATAAACAATAAGTATATGGATAAAAGAGAGTGAAAAAAAAGAGTGAAATATACGTGTAGGTGCTTTCTGAGGCATCACTGAAATACAAGCACTCTTTTAGACACTCAGTTGTTCTAAAGAAGCAGGTTCATACTTGTTTTGAGGGCCAAAGATGAAAAAGGAACTGGCTTCAGGCAACGGAACCGCTTCTTCCTTCAGCTGCAGGTCAGCCATTGGTCGAGGCCTTGGGCTGATGGGAATTTCAGGCTCTTCCTCTTCATCATCACCTAGAATGTGGAAAAAACAGTGATTGCATCGTGTGAACATAACTCTTTCATTGATATAAATCTTGTTCGCAGACAAAAATGTAAAAAAAATATTGTTACGTATCTTTGTGCAGACGCACAGTACAGTAGTAGACTTTACATATATGGTAGTCAGCAGAGGCGTGTCGGTAGGTGCTAAGTTTAGAGGCTGCAATAAACTTTGCTCAGGGAATTGGTTGGGTCTAATAATAATGAGAGCTTACTACTATACTTAGACTGTAACACAGCCAGGAGAGCAGCGCTGGTAAACAGCCAATATGATATGAATGTGACCCTACAATCAGTGTCCTCCTTATGGTGCCACCTACACTATCAGTTAAAGATTGGACACACCTCCACCAGTGGGTTTTGTTTAGTTTTACCTGATGAAGCTGATGAGTGTTCTTTTACAGCTTGGATGTCTTCCGTGTTGACGGGTAGTGTATGTCATAGTACACCGAGGGGTTTGAGATCAAAAACAAGAAATTTCTGTACCTGGGAAGTCAGCAGGTGGGAACGGGTCCTTTACTTCATTGACATTTGACTCAAACTCATCAATTTTCAACTGAAAATCAAGAAGTATTGGTGTAAAATGTTAGATTTATAAATGATGGAGCATTTCTGTTTTATGATCCTATAATATGTCAGTGCAGACAGTAAACATGTGATATGACACCAACACAAACCTTAGCTGTGGTGGGCATGCCCTCCATCTTGGCTCTCTGTTCTGCAAGTTTCTTCGCTATCCTTTCCCTCTCCTCATCGGTCTTGTCAGGCATTTTGGATCTGAAATGGGAGAGAAAAGGTGAAGCATAGTTTAAGTTTAAATTAACAAATCTTATTATCTATCTATTCACCTGAGTAGTTTCTTCCTCATTTTCTCCTCTGCCTTTTCTTTCTGAGCTGATGTCAGACTCTCAGCTTCAGCCAAGTTGTCAACAGCGATGGCCAAAAACACATTGAGGAGGATATCTGGTCATACTGAACTCAGGAAAACAACATCTTTGGAATTTTTTTATTGCCATTCATGCTTTTGATATGGTTGCAAACCATAACCACACACCTTGGATACCATGACCTGGATGACTGAGAACCTTCACAGACATGTTGTACTAGTTTGAGAAACTGCAGTACTGTCAGTGTCCACTGGGGGCTGGCTCCAAAAGCGATTCAATCCTCAGAGTGTCCCATAGGTGTAGATTTCAGGGTGGATAGGGGGATTCGACCCCCTCAGTGTTTGTAAAATATCGATATGCCCCTTGCATAAGTTAAAATCATTCTACTCATTTCAAGTTTATTTAGTCACTTATTGCACTTCATTCACTTGTTTATTTGGTTCATTTTCTTGATAATTCGGTATATTTTTGCTCATCTTTTTCATTTTGGTTTATTTCTTTGTTCAGTTTTGCTCATTTTTTTTACTGTTTTCTTTGTTTTTCTGGTTATCTGGTTCATTTTTGCACATGTTCTTCATTAGTTTATTCATTTTGTTCAGTTTCTTGATTATTTTTTCATTTTGCAGTGTCTTGATTATTTTCTTCATTTTTTCTTTTTCTTGAGTATATTTTTTACTCATTTCCTTCATTATTTTATTAATTTTTACTCATTTACTTGACTGGCTTGTTCACTTTGACTCATTCTCTTAATTCTTTTGTTCATTTTTACTCATTTTCTTACAGTATTTAGTTAATTTGTACATATTTTCTTGATTATTTTATTCATTTTGTATACATATTCTTGTTTTCTTTACTCATTTTGTCTCATTTTCTTATTAATATTAATTTTCTTGATTGTTTTGCTCATTTTTACTCATTTTCTTATTTCCATCCATCCATTTCCTACCCCTTGATCCTCGTGGGGGTGGGGGGTGGAGCCTATCCCAGCTGACTTAGGGTAAAGGCAGGGTACACTCTATATGTTAGCTCTGTAACATATAGAGACAGACAAACATTCACACTGACATTCACGCCTATGGACAATTTAGAGTGACCAATTCACCTAACCCCTAGTGCATGGTTTTGGTTGTGGGAGGAAGCTGGAGTACCTGGAGAGAACCCACGCAGGCATGGGGAGAACATGCAAACTCCACACAGAAAGACCCCACTGGTTGGCGTTGGGATCAAACCCAGGACCTTCTAGCTGTGAGGCATGAATGCTAACCACTACCGTACACAGTGTCTTGTCTTTGAGCAAGACACTGAACCCCACATTGCTCCCAGTGAGTGTCACTGGTGTATGAATGTGTGTGTGGCTGGGTGAATGGAAAATAGTATAAAGCGCTTTGAGTGCCATAGGGTAGAAAGGTGCTATATAAGTGCAAGACCATTTACACCACCGTGTCACCCCATTTTCTTATTTGTGTTGTTCACTTTTACCAATTGTCTTGAATATTTTGTTAATTTTTACTCAGCGTTCAGAACAACTTTGAGCATTTAGAGCAGAAATGACCATGTTTACAGGCTGGGGGAAAACAACAGTATTGGTCGCTATAGTTCATTTCAACCTCTGAGAACAATATGCAGGAATGATTTTTATATAATTTCCCTGTTTAGATAATCCAGGGGACAATATTTTTGCAGAGTCAAGGATGTAGGCACTTTGATTGGCCAGTGTATCCAAGCCAAAGGTTTCACCATTTTATTAAACTCACCTCAGCTCCTTCGTAAGTCATGTACTCAAAGTACATTTCTGTATCAGAGTGAGCAGACAGTGGTGTGAATATGGAGGCACACAGAGGCTCCTCGTTTGAGCTTCTAAATGGTTCTTGAGAAACCTATGTGTGACGGCACAGAGGGCTGTCCATCATATATATACTGTCTTTAATAATGACAAATGGTAAGCACATGTGAAGGATACAGTTTCCACAGACGAAAAGAATAATAAAGTAAATGGCGACCAGGATGCCAGGCATAACAGGACCTCCATAGGCCATAATGCCATTGTACATGATAGAGGTCCAGTCCTCTCCTGTCAGGATCTGGAAGAGGTAAAAATTTATTCATGAAATACTGGGTTAGATGGAGATGCTGTGAATTGTCTAATGTGAAGATAAAATCTGAAAAAATGTGACATTGAAAAGTTTCATGAGTATCTTTGTATGAATACAGTGAAGCCGAACCTGAAACACACTGATAAGAGCCTGAGGGAAGTTGTCAAAGTTACTGCGTCTGGGTCTGTGGTCAGGAAAGTTGAATTTTCCACCAAACACCTGCATGCCCAGGAGTGAGAAGATAACAATGAAGAGGAAGAGAAGGAGGAGCAAGGAGGCAATGGAGCGCACTGAGTTCAGAAGAGAGGCCACCAGATTACTCAGTGATTTCCAGTATCTGCAAAATGGTTAAAAGAGAGGGGATGTGTGAATGAGAATGAGCTGTAAAACCCCTGTTCAGATGAATAAATCATCTTTCAAGACTCACCTTGTAACTTTGAGAATCCGAAGAAGACGAATACACCTCAGTACAGAAAAACCCAGGGGAGTGACAGCCCCTGCAGATAACATGATCATCTCCAGGATTCCACAGATCACCACAAAGAAATCAAAACGGTTAAACAAAGACATGAAATACTGTCTCGGGCCCAGAGCATACATCTTCACAAACATCTCTATGACAAACAGCACCAGCAAAACACGACTGGCCACGTCTGTTGAAAGAAGAGGGAGAGGGAATCATGAAGCTGAGAGGAGAAATATCAGCTGAACAGGAAGTGAATTTAATCACAGACCTTGAAGTGTAGTGAGCGTGTCCGACTGGTGGTGGTGCTCTGTGGCGATGGTAAGAGTATTGAGGAATACGAGGAACATCACGAGCCAGTAAAAGCTCTTGGTTTTCACATATATCAGGCACTTCATCCTGAAGAAACGGTTCCAACGACGTGCCAAGCGGCTAAAAAGAAGAACAACCCTGATTACTGTGCTGTGGTGTTGTGGATGTGTCCTGTCACTGTTGACGCATTTACAACAACAGCAGACTTACTAGTAGTAGACAATTTTACTCTTGCCTTCCAGATCGTAAAGGCTGTCTGCGTCTGAGTCTCCACTGGTCAAAGGCAGGAGTCCTGACAAAACAATTAATTAGCAATTAATTCATTTTGTTTGAAGTCAAAAATAGTCTACTACCCTTAAATATCCAAACATTGTTCAGTAAATACAAAGGTGGGAAAATTTAATTTCAAAATTTACACAATCTGTACAACCAGGAAAAGGTTTTGCATATCAATTTGTGTAGTGAAACTGTGGGACAGTATTAATGAGGAGTTAAACAAATATCCAAGCATAAACCAGTGTAAAATGAGGTACTGGATAAGGATATGAAGGTACAGAGATGTAGATGTACATAAAAGTGTTTGCAGAGGTTTATGTGTCTGTGTTTTTGAAATCTTTATTTGCACAATGTTTTGATGATAACATTTATATGGGCAGATGTATGTGCATGTACATGTACCAGTATGTCACTCATGTAAGAGTCAGTAGGATCAAGAAAGCTTTGAATGCACACTAGGTTCTAATGATTATGGAAGCTATTAACTGTTAATTCATGATTTATGAAGAAGGGATGAGATTAAATAAGTTTATAATTCTTCTCACTCATTTTCAAACATAACTTTTATGTCATTCTGAGTGATGAATTATTATTACTTATAGAAATGTATTATTTTTTTCTCTTTTAATTTAAACTATCTGGCCAAAGTAAAGTCACCATCTGGATTTAATGAAACAAATAGGTAAGAGCCTCCCATTGGATAATTACTGCATGAGTGATTATGTTTCAGCTGGCAACAAGTTATTTAACCTTAACTGATGCAGTGAGTAGCTTCATTTCTTAGACAACCATGTCAAAGACACATCCTGTGGTTGTGGAAAAGATGTTCATCTGTTTCAGATGTGTCAGATTATTGGCATAAAACAAATAAAAGATCTAAGGAGATTGATGAAACTACTAAAACTGATTGAGATTAAACAGCTGGTTTGGAAATAAATGTTGTGGCATTGCAGAAGCGTATCAAAACGATCCCACATTGAATATGTGCCATAATCAAAGCTAAAGATGGTCCAGTGAAACATCTGAGTGTGTGACTATATTTGGCCAGGCAGTGTATTCTGGATGCTATGTACTTTTAATTGTTGATTATTTTTTTTTTACTTAAGGTGTGCTGTTTTTGTTACAGTTTCATTTACACAGGGAACGAAATGAATGAGTTAATTGCTAATTAATTCATTTTATTTTGTAGAATTAACAAAAACACTGAACTTGACAAATAATGCACGGTGCAAGAAGAGGGCGTAAAACCAGTGAACTGGTTTGAATACTCCACTAAGATAATGTTAAAAATGCACGACTACATAACAGCAGTGGTAGGTAGAGTGCACACATTATTTTCTTACTTATTGCTCATCTTGTTGCTTATTTTGGTTCATTTGTGCGGTAATTTAGTGCATTCAAATGTAAAATAGTTTGTTTATTTTTGTTCATTTCCATGATTATGTTGACAATTTTGTCACTTATTTTGTAGGTTTTTGTTCTATTTTGTTTGGTTATTTGTTCAGTTTTTGATTTACTTCATTATTTTTTTTATTTCTGCTTACTTTATTCCCTTTGTTAACTTTGGTGCTGAGTTTAATCATTTTGAAAATGTACTTGTTTATTTAGATCTTTTTTGTAACTTAATTGTTTTTTTCATTTTAATCTTTTTACTCTGTGAGGTGGAGCAAAATTGTAACTGGGTAGAAGTACATTTTTTTCATCACAAATGTAATTAAGAGTCAAAGTATTTTGCAAAACAAATACTCTCAGAAGTACATTAATTTGAAAAAAAAATCTACACAAGTACATATACTGTTAAAGGGTTTAGTATTTGAGTATTAACCAACTCTGAACGAAGGTAGTGACAAGTTAACAGAAACACATACAAAGTATAACAATTATACAAAGAAAAGTATCAATAAAAAGGTAAAAATGTGACAATAGACATTAATAGACATAAATGATCGGTTCCATTAGTTAGATGCTTTGAAGCCCCTGCATAAGAGTGCTGATTTTGGTTCATAACGCTGACCTTTGCCTTCTCGATCAGCATCCAGGACTTCAGCGTGAGTGATCCACTCCATGTAGCCGTGAAGGTCCTCATCCAGCTGCTGACGCTCGCGTAACTTCTGGAACTCTCCACGGGACCTGGCCTTCTCTCGCTCTTTGGTAAACTCTCTGCACAAAGACGAGCACAGTCTCAGGGATCATTATTCATTTTCATGGAGTGAAGATGCAACATGCAGTCACGAAACAGGATGCACGATAGCAGGGGTCTTACCCACTGAGCACGCCCAAAACCAGATTGAGTACAAAGAAGGAGCCGAGCAGAATGAGGGGAACGAAGTAGAGCCAGGGCCATTCATTCCCTATGGCATCATTAACCTGAAAGACAGGTCTGAGGCATTATTATCAGTCGCTATTACGCCTTCAAATAAAGACATACACTATACAGTATAGACAAAAGTGTTTGGACACCTGACTGGTGAAACTAGAGAAATGTGGGCATTCCTTCCCAAATCTACATCAACCCTTAACAAACCTGACTTGTCCACACCCAATAAACTGAAAGACAAAAATGAATCAACAAACAAATAATCAAGAATGTGAAAAAATAAATATGAATAAATTTTTAAAAAAAAAGTGAAGAAAAAATGAAAACCATTGAACATATTTATTCAAGATCAATGTATTTGTTCATTTTGTTGATTTGTTCATCTGTGTTTACTGAGCAGCTGTGGCTTAGGAGATAGAGCGGGTCGTTCATGAACAGGGAGGTTGGTGGTTCAATCCTCCTTGTGTCCACAGGCCGAAGGGTCATTGAGCAAGTTGCTCCCTGAGACTGTTCACTCATATGTGAATGCAGGTGTGCGCAAATGGGTGAAAACACTCTAAAGTGCAAGTGTAAAGAGGGTAGAAAGGTGCAAGATAAGTGTAAGACCAGTCACCATTTAGTGCTTGTTGCAAAAATTCTGGAACAGGTAGATATGAAAAGAATTCCTATGAATTTAAAGAGATGTTCAAGTTCCTTCATGTGCAACAGTGAGGTGCCCCAATTCATTTGTCCATGTAGTGTATATGTATTTAACTACAAAGTCATTACAGTTGGTGTAATTGTCAGGTGTCTGAATACTTTTGTCCATATAGTGTGGGATGCAAGAACAGAGGCACTGTCAGTCGTAAACACATTAAAACTGAATAAAACAGAGACAAAAAGTGCACTTGTTACTTTGAAACCCAATCATATCTCAGCCTCTAGTCCAAACTTCCCAATAAAAATAAAGGCAAACAAGGACTTGCTGTGAGGGATGCTTGTTTGTAGAATAACCTTTCAGAGGAGACCAGGATGGCTCGCTCCAACTCCTGCATTTTCATACTCTAGCTCTCTGATCATTGCACTTTACCTCTTCATTCTTTCCCTATTTTGTTATATGTGTATTTTACAGCATTGTTCATTTCCATTTCATGTGTTGCTTTGGTGAGATGCTTTTTATAAGTCCTTGTGTTATATTTATGTTGAAAAGTGCCTTGTAAAGCTGCATAAATGTACTATTATCATTCTTTTAACCTGTAGTATAGACTGACCCAGTAGAGGACTTGAGTCCATCCCTCCATGGTGATGCACTGGTAGACAGTCAGCATAGCAAAGCCGATGTTATCAAAGTGGGTGATGCCATTGTTAGGACCTTCCCAGCCCGGCCGACACTCAGAACCATTAATGATACAGCGGCGACCGTTGCCAGCCTGAGCGCAGGGAGCAGACAGCTCACCTTCTGCTGTGGCATAAATATCTGTGGACAAGAGGTAAATATATATTTTAAATTAAATTTTGGGGAATTAAAACATTATATTACAGTGATACATACATATTTAGTCTGTGTATACATGAGAATATAACATACTTATTGGAATAGCTTTCCGGGGGGACCCTGACTGACTGAATTAAATGACTTATCTTTCAGGATACACATTTATAGTTTGGCCTTTTCTAAATTTTTCAGAACTTGCTATTATGTCTACACTTTGGGACGTAGCAGCTGTATGCGCTTTTGAATGTGCTAGATACTGTATATGCAAGGGATTTATAATAATACACCACTCCATTTTTGGCCCAATTTTGGAACAGCTTTTCTCAGTTAATAAAACTAGTTGTACAAATGCATATATGGTTGGCTTTATGATAATTCCCAACATGTGGAATTTGGTCACACCTGACTGATAATTGTGAGTAGTCCTGTGTCTCAAAACACACTTTTTTTTCATTTGGTTTGTAACTAATTAAGTTAGGATATTCATAAAAAGCTGATGAGGAACAGTATAAGAGTGGTGATTTTCATACAACACAAACTACACCTGTGATTTAACAAATGAATGTAGTGGCATGTTATTAAATACCTTCAGTGTACTGTTATGTATATGAAAAAACAAGTGAACTCATGTCCTTTTTTTGCATACTTGTGCCAGTGTAATAGCAGGTTTTATGCATTTTGCACTTGAAGAGCTCCAGTCCCATGATGGCATAAATGGTGACCAGCAGAAATACCAGCAGGGCGATGTGCAGCAGAGGCAACATGGCTTTAAGAATGGAGTTCATCACCACCTGCAGGCCTGAATGGGAATAATAAAACTGTTCTCACAAATCCTCACAATGAACACATTTTCTGATAGTGAAAAATGGAAAATAAAATAAAGGATGTTTGTGCATTGTTTAGTTTAAGAACAGCGTTGACTTACTAGGGACTCCAGAGACCAGACGGAGAGGACGCAGCACTCTGAAGGCTCTCAGGGCCTTCATGTCAAAGCCCCCGCCCTTCTCCATTGGCACCCCTGCTATCTTATTGATGGTATCCAAGGCAAAGGTGAAGAGACTGCGGACCACAAGCAATGCATACAACCACAATGCATTATCCCACCAAACCTATGACTCATACACTTGACTCATGACTCATAACAAAAATGAAGATTCTCAAACAACAATTTCAAGCAGGATAAACTATTTTCCACTTTTAAAGATGCTGCAATGTCAGTAACAGTTGTTTCGACATGGGAAGCTTTGCCCTTGGGTGGTGGAAAAACCTGCAGCTCGTCTTACCCCATGAAGACGATGACAAAGTCCAATATGTTCCAACAGTTACGTAAATAGGCTCCTTCATGGAACACCAACCCATATGCGACTATCTTCAGAAAACACTCTAAAGTAAAGATGATCAGGAAGATATACTCCAGGCTTTCCTGAAAACAAAAAAATCATTAATGAAGCTTTATGTTGCTCCCCCCACCCCACCCCCAATGCTAGAAAGAAAATAATCAGCTGGTACAAGGTGAACTCATCAGTTTTGATAGCCTGTTAACTGCTTCTGATATAAATAAAACAAGATTAAACAGATGGATGCTGATGAGTCACAACAATTAATGGCACCTCGAGCTATCATTTAACAGCAGAGAGCTTTGTAAGACAAGCACACAGCAAATATTTTAAATCATTAGTCTGGAGAGAGTAAACCAAAACAAATGGTACATTGGCTGAATAGAGGTATTTAATTGGGTGTCTAGTTTTGTATTTTTATCCTCTTTCTGTGTGTTTTTGGCAGAGAAGGCAATCAACATTTGCCTTGGGTGTGTGGTTGCAATAACTGGAAACAAATGCAGTGCAACTCAAGTGGTGTATCAGTGATTAAAAACATTACGAAGCACATCCAAGTTCTGGTAGACAAAACCCAACACAAGAATTTGTTGTTTGCTTCAAATGGCACAGGATGAGATGGGACAAATATGTTAAGTTGACTGGGAAATACATCTCCAACATTCATCTTTTACTCAGTTACATTTGTGATGAAAAAATGTACTTCTACTCAGTTACATTTGGTCACAACTCAATGAGTAGGAGTAACAAAGGTTGAAATGAACACAACAATCAAGTAAACAAAATGAGTAAACAAAGCAAAGCGACTAGATTTTTTCTTCATAAAATTGAAAAAATTAGCACAAAAAAAGCAAAAGTTGAACAAAATTACAAAATGAGCATAACATTCACGAAGTGATCAAGAAAGTAAACAAAACTGAAGAAAACAGTCAAGTAAATTCTAAATTATAAAACATAAGAAGCACAAATGAACAAAATAGTCAACTATCCTGAACAAAAATCAACACAATAGGCAACAAAATGAACAAAAAAGATTAAAATAATCAAGAAAATAAGCATAAATGTTCTGTTATGCTGTTAAAAAAAACCTCTTACTCAAGTTCACATGTTAATTAGTACTGTACTTCTATCTGAAACACTAATTGTAGTATAACAATACTTCTACTTGAGTTCTGTTTCTGTTTACACACATCAGACTGAGTGATACATGATGTCACTAACAGTACATGTTTGCTTTCAGACAAATTACATCAGTAACATTTGAATCCCTCAATCTCTAATCAAGTAAATAGTCCAACACTGCACTAAAATAAAAAAAAAATGTTATTCAGAACAATTAGAACAGCTCTCTACTAATGCACTGGATCTTACACATCGCAGGATTTTATGAGTATGAGTTTGGTGACATGAAACCACACTGAGGACTGTCGTGTATCTGGATCAGGGGGTTGACACAGTCTGGACCGACCTACTTCTAATGGCAACGGGGGGTGAATTTGAAACACTGTGGTGAGCTCCTCTTACATGGCTCACAGCTGAGGAATGGCAAACTAAAACGTCAGAAGGATTTGGGTAGAGGCTGAAGGAATAAGCCAAAGTAAAGATATGAAAGAAATGGAATCAGATTTAGATGTACGTATAATAACTTGATGAATTTAGGTCAAGTCTGAAAAGAAAAATTAGGTTTCTGAGGCAACTGCAGACCTTAGTGCTCTTTTTGATATTCATAGCTTGGATCAGATTTTTTTTCTTTGACTGTTCACAATATTTAAATATGGCCAATATCAGATTCCAGCGTGAACTGTGGAGTAGTTGGCATGTGTAAAAGACATCACCCACAGCATGCAGTCATAGAAGTAATGCTGTGGAAGCAAACATGTAGGTCACTAAAGTCAGTGTTTACAGATTCATTTATAAGATGATGTCCTGAAGAGACCAGCAAATTTGTGGGTGGGTAATAACGTGGCAGAGTGACTCCCACCAGCACAGGATAATGACAAATGCCCATCTATGATAAAAGTCAATACAATTTTGACAAGACTGTTCAGACCGAGGTTGCACAGCAACAAATGTAATACAGTATCTACCTAATTTAGGACAGAAGTGGAAATCAGAAGAGGAAATCAGAATTGAAAAGATGAGATTCCATGGGATTTGAGGCGTTCACTTGGTTACAAACAGATCCGAATCATAAATGAGGGAAAAATCAGTTTGAACCATTGGTCTTCAATCTGAATGTAATCCTAGATACAGATAACAATCCACATCAGAATGCATTCTCAGATCAAATATTACAATATCACTGCTAAACAAATATTGTATAATACATATTGTTAGTCAGAAGAGCACACATATAGAATCTTTTATCATCATCCATAGAAATACATACATTACTGCATACATGTCATCCACATCCACGCAGCCACATCAATGCAAACATGTCAGCTCTCAATGTAACCCCTCCCTGTTTTTTCTTTGGGGAGTTGTTTCATGACCACACTAATGGTCTAATGATAGAGACTGTTGAATGCTGGACAACTGTAAAGCTATATTTGTGATTTGTGATATTGGACCATATAAATAAAGGTTGATCTGACCTTGGCATATAATCACATCATCCACCTGGTTTCCATCTGCCACCAGCTAGTTCACATTACATTAACAGAAGATTCTCAGATTCACCTAGTGAAAATTATGCTTAAGGCTCTTCCTTGCTTGGCGTAATACATTGCATAAATGTTCATAACTATCATGTTTTTGAGCTGGAAATGCATTGCAAAATCACAAAATTACATCCTCAAATGTGTTGAGTTTAACTGTAAAAATTTGTACACTTTGAGCCAGAATAAAAATGGTAAGACTTGTGAGAAATAAGTGAATTTGACAACTCATGGGCATTTTGATAGTTTTAATACCCCACACATTATACCTTAGCCTATTTTGTTCATGGCCAGATAAACACTGCTAAAAGATACATTAATAAGAGTTATGTCAAGACATATTCTACAAACACAGATGGTGTGCCAAGTAAAGAACTGAGTTATGTCCCGTGGTATTTCAGTGTGGTTTGGCGCTCATACCAAACGCCATCTAAAATCCTCAGTCATTAGGTGTTTGCCTCATTGGCTCACAGCACAGCAGCACAGTCATGTTGAAACAACCAACTCCTTCAGAAAGCAAAGACCGTGACTGAACTATTTGTGAATACTGTACTACATTCTCCCCGGGCAGAGGGTCCTCAGTCATACATGAAAAGAGGGTGTGCATGCTTAAGCTTTTACTCACCAAGCTTGAGTTGGTGTTATTGGTGTCTTCTTCAGGCATGGGAAGGAACACAGCCAAAGCAACACAGTTTGCAAAGATGGTCAGTAGGATGATGATCTCAAAGGTTCTGAGTGGGAAAGCTCAGGATCATGAAGAACCAGGTTATAAATAAAACAATATACTTCCAACATTCATGATGAGATGTGATTTAACTGGGCTCAATGACCATTAATATTCTGAGTTGAGCGTGTTGGACCACTTTCTGTATGTTTCATATATTCTGTGCTTTTTCAGCTGGTTATTAAGTTCTCACTAAATCCCAGTGAGAATCTATTCAGTGTCTGTAGATGTGGTTTGAAACCTCATCCTTAAAGAGTCCATCAGAGTGCCAACACCTCCATCACAGTGAAGTGTAATCTTGTCTGTGGTGTTGCTTCATTCCTGCCTATAGGGGGCGCTCTGAGAGAATTCCCCTGCCAGGTCAGCATCATGTCTCACTGTGATGCCATGAGACAGCTGCAACGCCCAAGAATATGACCAAAGTACCACACCATTTAAACACAAGTCTGCACATTAGAAAAAAAATACCTGTATGAGGTTTTCTTGAGATTTACATCAAAATTAGGTTTCATTGGGTACTGGTATGTTATTAAACCTGCATTCAAGGTTTTTTGACCAATTTTGTAAATTTCTTGTACATAAAATGCCTTATGAGTGTTCCAGAATGCTCATACCAAACTGGTGAAAAATCTATGTCATTTTCAATAAATTACAAAATAGTAGGTATCATAAATTACTATTGAATGCTGTGAAGATAAGGTTGTTTTCAGTGGACTACTGTCAGCATCATGTTCTATTTTAGATGAAAAATGTGCAATAATCAGGAATGGACTTTGAGCTAAATACAGGAAATTCCCAGTAGGGTCCAAAACGTCACTCAGCAGTCTGCCTTATGTTCAAGCCTTACACAGCAGCAGCATATCATGATTAAACTTTCCACTTTAAAATCAGACTGTCAGCTGTACAGGACATAAAAAGAGGATTCATTTTATGTCTCTGTCTGTCAGACATAAATAGTTTAGATGAAGAAGAGTTACAGGTGAGAAAGGAGGCAATATAAGCTTGACTTTGACACAGCTTCTAGACACATAACAAACGTCTTAACACTTGAGGCCTCAACTTAACACAGATTTGAAAGGAACTTTGGCTTGAGCATGCTTATTGCAGGTGAACTACACAGATGTTAATTCACGAAAATGCATTCACATAGTTTGTGTCTTGTTTGCACCTTTACAGTCTCAAACTACTCTAATACCTTGACTATTTTAAATAGTGTAAATTTAATAATGCATTACCTTTATTTGTTCGGAAACTGTATTTCTTCCAGGCTGGTTTCATCATAACATGATAAACAATTTGTCATTTCTTTACTGTACACTGCAAATGGGTGTGTGACATAAAGGATACTTCCACTCCACGATATTAATGCAGGCCTTGCGGAAGGGATTTTTCAGGGTGAACATAAAGAGGGAGCGGGCAGGTCGAGGGTTTCCCCCCGTGGCCTGCATCTTCTTCAGCTTCTCTCTCTGCTTCCTCTTCAGTTCCTCTTCATTCATGATGACAGTGGCTGATTCTGCTGCGGCCGCCATCTTGAAGATGCCACCTGCAAGTTCCCAATCCTGAAGAAATGTGTCCTTTCACAGTATATTCCCACACTGAGGCTCAAGTTTAAACTCCTTGTTGGGCCCTTTTGTTTCCAGACTGGGGGTCATGTGTATGTGTTCCTCTGCCACCCTCACTCCCCTCTTCTCCTCTACAACTTCACACAGAGCCACAGGCCTCTCCTCCTGCCTGAGGGCCTCTGACATAAAAGCCTCCTCGGCAGGGAAAAATAACTGGAACCCAGAGTGACTGGAGGAGCAGTTGGCCCTGCAGTAGTTTATATTTAGACTATGAACCAGTGACAGGCCATGCTTGGGGATGTTAATAGGGAGTGGGGAGCAGAAGGTGGAAGGAGGGAGTAGATGGAACCAAGGAGGGGCTGGGAAGGGCAGACGGAGTTTGTGAGCGGGTCTTAAACTGTCACAATAACAGCCCTCCCTATTCAAAACAGACCTTCCTGATGTATACATGACAAAAGAAACAGCCTTGAAATCAGCTAAATATAGTGTGTTTACATGTTAAAGTTCTCAATTTAAATACTTTCAGTGAACACCTTAGGACTGGAATCATTAATATAAAACTACCGATATCAAAAACAAAAATATGTTATTATAACGTAACCAAATCTGTGCAATGTAATTCTGAATTATATCACAAACTACTCTCAGAAGAAATATAAAACATAATGTAAACTTGATTGTATTCACCAAAGGTTCAAGTAAAATGTTAATTTTCCTGATAATTATTTAGTACATTTGTTTGGAACTCTGAATATTCTCAGAAATCAAATTATGCATTTTGCACAATATCTCCTAAACAAAACATGGTAACACAGTGAAGGTGATGCCTATGTTTTGACAGTCAGAGATTTTAAGGATTCATTAATAAACTGTATAGGTGAATGGTAATGGTGAATTCAGTGAGGGTGTAAAGGAGACAGTATAGATTTAACAAAAAAGCATTACTGAAATAAATTAAGGTAAATTTTGGTATCTGATGCATTCTTTTTGAGTTAAAATGCAAATTTCCCATTAAAATAGTCATACCTCTTTCACGTCACTGTATTATTAGGGGTGTATTTGCTATGGTACCATATCAGAAAATATCCAAGGCCCCTCGCTGTATACATGTACTAATATTCATGATTTCATGAAAAAAAATTCTGTACTATTTTCATAACCTTAGCTGCAACAGCTATTCATATTGAAAGGAGAGAAATGTGACACAGAAAAGAAACAAAGTTGCAAAAAACTGACACACAGCCTTCAGTATATGTTAAAACATGTGCCTTTAAGTATTTCCCCAGGCTCAACATCACAGCGTATGTGAGACTGAATTAGACGATCAATCTGTTTTTCTGTACTGTACATGAATTATTTGAATCAGTTCCAGCATTTTAACAGTATAGTGTACTTTGTCGCCCCCCAGTGCCACAGCATGAAATGACACACGTTCGTAGACATTCAGAGAATTAAGCAACAACCTTAAGTCTGCCATTAGTTTATTTTCTTTATTTTGCATCAAACCAGATATACAGGCATATGAGAAAAGCAACTAATACAAATTATATTAAAATCATTCAGTGATAAAACAGAGAAATAAAATTACATAAAATCCAGCAGGTCACCTTTTGCAGAGGTAAGGAGGTGGGGTGCCTTTCTTTGCCATGCTTAAAATTCTTCAGTAATACGCTGATGCACACAGGACTTTAAAGCTATGAGGCATCCTGATTCTGCTTTTTTAAACAGCCTGCGTTACATTTCCCTCTTTGCATGGGAGGATACATTTAATCAAGCACTACTGCAAAGCCTGAATGTGGACTGAAATCAATCAGAATTGTTGCTAAATTTAAGTGAATGTAAAAGTTAGTTCTTAATGTACAATATTCCTGCCGACCTTTATTGATGAATCTTACATTAGTTTAGATTTTGCAGGAAACATATTTTGCCCTAGTTTGATTCTCCCACACAAGGACAAAAGCAGAAAAAGGCACAGATATGTCAAAGCTATATCAATACAGCCAAAAAAATAATTATTAAACTCATATTAATAAATAAATTATTGTTACATGTACAGTAGGACATAGCTTAAGTAGTCATTCACAAAGGCTTACTTTTTTGAAGTAACTTTATAAATTATGTTGCAAAAGGGCTGATATTTTACTGAATTAGTAGCTAACAATATTTCACAAAGAGGCTTAAAAGCTATTCACACTCAGAGCTAAATAAAACTAATCTATTGCTTTGCAAATTGCTGAAATTTCTAATCCAGATGGAAGAGCTGGGCAATATTAAACCAAAAGCTTCTCAATTCAGTTCTACCAGAATTTTTACATGTTTCTAAGTGAGGGAATATTAATATGGTGAGTGCATGGTGAGTAATGGTGCAGCTGGTGACAGTGTAAAAGGCTGAGCCCAGTGGATTTACCCATGCTAACCCTGTTATGAGGCCAGTCGGAGGGTTTAACTGAGCATCTTGTGGCGGTCAAACACTGTCTTTCGCTGCTCCTGGACCTGCTTCTTCCAACGCTGCTGTGCACCCTCAACCCGTTCAAGCACTGTATTCCCTCTGGCCTGGCTGCTATCCACCTGCGGACGCATCTCCTGGACACAAAGACACAGGATGTTCAAGGATTGCACTTTTAGCTTCTATTATGCAAGCAGACACGTGTGTTTGAGCTGGTGACAACTTGTTTCAGTGGTACCTCAGAGTCCTCCTCATTGTGTAACGGCTGGGTGTAGGGGTCATGTTTTCGGATAAGAGGATCAACCAGGAGTAAAAACAGCATGTAGAGGAGCAGTGCACCCACGACAGACAGGTAAATGATGATGGTTACCTGTGATAAAGAGGACAGAAAGCTGCTTTTCACAATCTCAAGTCACCACACAGATGTTACAAAATTTTTCAAATTTTTGCTGATTGTTATAAATTGCAATTAGGCTCAACAGTCCAGAGCAATGGAGAGTGTGGAAAAGAGGTGAAGAAGTGTGTGCAGGCAGGTTGGAATGGTTG
>JAQQAE010003571.1:0-19996 GCA_029823295.1 Pseudamia nigra | reverse complement strand
AATTTTTAAAATGCCACCATCTCAATGCATGATAACCTGCTTGGTGTAATGCATGTGCACCTGAAATAACAGATATACAAACTAACCGGTTCTATTATTTGGTTAGTGTTAACATTTACAAGTTGATATCAGCCAAACCCTCCCCCATCTGCACCCGCTGTGTCCATTAAGACGTGGTCCACGCTATGTCCTCTGTACTAAGTCCACCACAGAGTCGTGTCCTTGGAATCGTCAGATGGATAGAAAAATCACAGCTGTCAGTCGTCTATTTAACCTCTGACCTGTTTAAAACCTAAACCAATGATTTGACCCCACACATCGGATTTTCTACAGCCTCAAAACAAGAGACCAAAGGGGGAAGAATTCTCGCTCCTATGTGGGTAACTTGAATTAAAATGTGGTGAAAGGTAATTGTGGGATTTTTGCTCAGTAACGCCAAGAATACCCATCAGGCACTGCAGAGGAATGTGCGGAGGGCAGTACATTCAGTCCACTTTCTCCTCAGTTCAGGTGGTTTTTGACAGGAACTGAAGCTTCTCAGTCTCTACATTTATTTATGCTGTAGTGAATTAAAATGAGATTCTAAACTGCAGTTAGTGTATTAGCTTACTAGTAGTATTATCACACATTCTCATTATTCACTTGTGTTATGAACTAGTAGAGTGAGACGGGTCAGGTCACGGATTATTAAACATCACTAAAAAATAATGACATGTTTCTAAAATGTCCTTTTACTTGTATTTCATTCTCGACGGTATGAACACGCATTATTTCATGCTTCTCTGCTCGGTCTGAAACACAAACATATGTGAGAATATGTATTTAGATTAAAAATGTCACGTTTAGCTCTTAATCATCACTGTCCAACATATTCCATTTCGTATGACACACCTGCATTATTCAAACTGACCAGATAAAGCATGAAATAAGTGATGCTCATTTTGCTACATTGAAACACATCTTAAAAATGCACCATCATTTTCTAATCAGGATTTTTCAAACGGTCCAGACTGTTTCTGATTTTGCATCGTTGCTAGCATGCTACATGCTGCTGTCAACTGTGACCGTATGCCAGAAATTGTATTTATTCTTGCTCTAATGATCATTTCAATTCATTTTTGAAGGCTATAAATGATCCATTTCGAAAAATATCTGCATTAATGTGGACAATGACATATGTTCAACTCAATGAGCTCAGCTGATCTTGTCCTGTTTATGGTAAATTGATTAAACGGTTCTTCAGATTAAACAGACTTTTCTCATATTCAGTA
This sequence comes from Pseudamia nigra, assembly GCA_029823295.1. NCBI lineage: Eukaryota > Metazoa > Chordata > Actinopteri > Kurtiformes > Apogonidae > Pseudamia > Pseudamia nigra. The sequence goes on along the minus strand of JAQQAE010003571.1, from coordinate 18,725 downwards.
ACTAAACCTGTTCACTCGTCTCCGTTCTGCGTGGCAGCTGGAACACAACGACGAGTGTGCTTCACTGGCTCTCAAATCACTTTCAGGACTGTATCTAGCTTTAGAGTTCGGGTAGGGGCACCTGACCCTGACCCGACCTGTTAATTCTGTTCGTTTCCAGCTGGGAGTCGCGTGCTTGGCTGTTGCTGCAGTTGAACTTTTCTAGACGATAAAGTGTGTTGAGTGCAGATGTGCTGGAGTAATGCCACAGGTTTGAGGTGAAATGATACAAAAAAAAACAACAGAAATCACTTGTAGGACACATCCCTTTTGTGTGTGCGTTCTAAAAACTCCAACGCTGTACAGCTATACAAGGCTACATGACTAGTGCATGACGGCAGGTACACGTGTGCAGTTTTATACAACCAGGAATTTCTTTTTTTTTTTCCTCCTTTAACAGATGATGAACCTGCTCAACTGAAAAAAACGGAAAATCAGTGATATGATTTAAAAAGTAAATGTGAAAAAGTTTTACATGAAATTATAAAAAAGGAAAAAAAAATAGAAGAAGAAAAATCTTCATATATCAAACATCTTGGCATCAGACGGTTAAACACGGTGTGAATAAATCTCTGTGACAGTGTTTGACACTGTGGGCAACACAATAAAATCACATTTCTGTAAACAACCAAAAACATGAGGAGGCTATAGGACAGAGCGTTTTGCATCACTAGACGCACAGCTAAACTCTACACAGATCATGACCCTCCCCCTGGTTTTCGGACTACACACAATCAGTTGGACTGTTTAAAGCCAGGGCTGGTTAATCACAACGCTATGTTACAGGCTGCTTCATGGTTTTTCTCACTGACCTTGTGTTTCTTTCGTCAGAGTTCAAAAGGCCGTGGTCGTATCTACACTATTAACAGTTTCCTGTTGTTGATCTTTGAAATAAAGCGGCGGCTGATCGATTTGTGTGTCTGTTTAACTTTCTCCACATGTCAAAGTGGTGTGACTGGTCTTTGTTTGTCTCCGCTTCTTTCGTTCCTGCCACGGGGAGGGGGGCGGGGGGGTCTCTCCTTCCTCATACTGTTCATGTGGTGAGTGCATGGAAAGAGGATCCAGGGGCGTTTCCATGGAAGTGTGGAGGAGAAGGTGTTGGAGGTAAATGGAGGAATGAAAAGGTCCACTGGGGGCAGTGTCCTTGGGGAGGGGAGGAGGGGCTTAGGTTCTGCAGCCGTCCTCCACGTTGCGCTCATGCTGCAGGTTGTAATAACAGTTCTGACAAACACGAACAGGAGATGAGATCTTCAGCCGCTTGATCTCCGACTGGAAACGACTGCACCTGAAAAAAGAAAAAGTCATTAAAGGAGACACATTGTGCATTTTCTGGCAAATTATTTAATGTTTCCAGACACTAAGATGATATTAATTCTGGTTTAGCTTCAAAAATCCCTCTCAGTGTTGTTTTCTTTACTGATTTCCCTTCTCTGAACCTTGGCTAAAAAACATGAGGGTGTGGATTATGCAAATAGAACAAGACATTAGTAAGGACTGGTGTGAGGTGAACCATCCTGAGAGCTGATGTGAGTCCAGGTGGGCGGGGCCTTGGCCTCAGTTAAATTCAGCTGAACTGGATCAGAAAAGCTCTGTGCACTATTTGTCCCTGAATGGACTGCTTTGATATTGCAAAAATTATCTCAGGTCCCGGGAACATGTGTTATCATGTTAAAAACAACAGACTTGATTTTTTATGATATGTGTTTAAGGTGAGATTTAGGATAATGTTGATTTCAGTGGAGTTCAAATGCATCCAGGCTTCACAAAAATACAGTAAGATGGGAAAGACCACGGAGCAAAAGACTCAGACCTTCATCCAAAATATTGCAAGCACCACACAGTCTCTTTCTGCAAAATTTCTTAATTTCACACTGAGCTTGTTTGGTCTGGACTTTAGACCAAAGAAGCTTAAGGGCAGTTAGTGTGAAATTAACTCCCACCACCACAGGATGAAAAACAGCAGAGTGAAACTAGAACTAAGACGACCAAAGGGAGCGAAGCTCTGGTTTCAAGAAAGAAGACACCTTCAAATTAAGACCTAAAATGGCAGCAATGTAAGAGCAGAGAATGTTATGTTGTGACATACCACTGAGATCAATTTAATATAAATATTAACAATAAATACAGATCAAACAACAGGCTCAGGATCTAAACAGAGCACATGTGGCAGCTATATGTAAGACTTAAAGCGAGACGGGCCAGTAAATCAGGAGTGTGTGCTGGACGACCGTACTTCTGGCAGAACAACTGTCCACAGTTCCGACAATGGTGGCGTCTCTCGGTGAGGGAGAAGCGCACGGTGCAGCCGGAGCAGCTGTCCACCACCTCGTCCTTCACCCAATGGTCGGCGGCCGAACGGCCCGGCTGCTCGCTCACGGACCAGCTGAACACTCGCCCACGCCCGTCGCCCACCAGGATCTTACTGTGGTCCCTGAACATGAAGACGCAGGGACACAGGAGACACAAGCGTGACTTGGTATCTGACACCATCGAATGTGTTTTCTCTGTTTGTCCTCTTTGTATAATATGTGCTGTTACTGCTTCTTTTATTTCCTGTATATTTTTGTCAGATATGTGGACCGTTTGTTTACTTTTCCTGTGTCATTGTACACACATCATGTAGCGTGTGTCTGTGCAGTCTGAAGATCAGTTTTGACCTGGCTCTGGATATGCTGTCTTAGTGCTATTTTCAATTCAATATGCATGTTTTGTTTCATACCATCACATTCTGTTTGTATTTACATTTCACACAGTATCAACATTTTGGAAAAGAGGTTGTACTTTAAAACCTCCTCTCAGTGTCTACATAACATCCTCCCAGCGTTTTGATTCAGCGCTGTACTGCACAGAAGGACAATGTGGACAGACTTACTTGGAGATTGCGAGTGATGTGATCTCTGCAGGGTGAGCATTGTCCTTGCGGTCAAACGCTGTGTGCATGGTGAGTTTACTCCTGAAGACCAGCTGGCGTTCCCATCTGTAGCCTGTGAGCACATCAGCAAACACAGAGCCACTTCCGTGAACACACACTAAATGCACCGCAGGAGAAAAGGCAAAGGGAGAATAACCAAGCAATAAGAATTGTGGCAGCCTCTTAGCTGGATTCAAAACTAAAAAAAAAAAATAAAAAAAATAAAAAATAGGGCTGATGATGAGCAGTGTTACCTGTGCGGAGCTGGTTGTATGTGCGGGCTTCCATACTGGATGGTTGAAGAGGCTGAGGCACTAAGCCTTGGCCTGGCTGAGTCGTGTGGGAGTGAGGGCCCCTGGTTTGGCCCTCGGAGTAGTTGACAAACACAAAACCATCCTTTTCATCGATGCTGAGGGTGTCAGACCACCGGTGGGAGTCGTCAGAGCCACTGTCCATTGACCACGATGCTCCTGTCCTCACTGAAGGACCTACAAGACAGTTTAGACATGAAGAAGAAAGATAAGTCAATTATAAATTAACCATCAGCAACTACTGTCAGTATCAGCATCGTTATTATTATTAACTAGTGACTTAGATGATAACTACATATTCCAGGCCTGTATATACCTAAACTTTATTCCTAGTAAAGAAATCCAAAGATTAGTTAAACTCTTAAAGTTAAGAGTAGATTCTAGGAAAGGGAAAGGTTATTCATAAAGAATGTTAGGCCTTTAAACTGCTGAGAAACAGGAGTAGTGGGGATGTTATGAGATGAAACTAAGATGGAGAAAATTAAGGTAAATGACTGAACTGAACACTGAACAAAAATTTAGCTAACTGAAATACAAAAAACTATATCAAACTCACTGAACGTGAACTAAAAACTACTCTTAATGTCACTGCCTTCACGTTTCACATGAGGTTTATCCTGATGGTTCATGGTGAACAGGAACAAAACATGTATATGGAACGTGTAATACATAGTTTTCTAAACCAATGACATCATTCATTATTTCACCCTTTTTTAGTTTCAATGTTTTCCCTGAAAGAAATAAACTAATAGTATAGCTAAAAAAAACTCCAGTGAGTCCTGTGTGTGAGTCCGGTGTCGTACCTCTGGCCCGGTGCACCGTGCTGCCCGGCTGGCTGCCCCCCCCCGTTGAAGGGTTGTGTGGGGGTTTGGGCTCCTGACTCAGACTCGGTTCATCTCCATCTGACTCGCTGCTGTCCTCATCACCGTTGTGACTCTCGCCCCCCTCTGGAAAACAAACTAGAGGCCGTCAACCCATTTCATGTTTAGTCATAGTCACACTGGTCGTAAAGGCTTTGTGTAGAAATAGCCTGCGATATGTGCAGCAACTGACACAAACGGGACACACTCATAGCAAGACAGGTCACTAGACTACACATTCATACTGATGACTCAGCAGTTTTTGGTTAGACCTGTGTTTGGACATTTTGACTGATGGATTGTTCACATGAGCAGAGATACTGCATTGAGGCTTCAGTGGAGGTTTGTACTCTCATAGTACTTAAAGTTAAACCTGTTTATTGACTGACGAGACTGAAGATCAGAAAAGACAAGTCATGCTTTTGTTTGATTTTTTTTTTTTTGCTTTAACTCATTTCAAACTAGTTGCTTCCACTTGTTTCCCATCAGTCTAATATAGGCAGCTCAAAAATGTCAAACAGTAACTAAATATTTCATATTTAAAGATTATGGTGATGTGATCAAACGCCAGTGCTGCTTTTCCATCAACTGTATCAGCTCAATTTTGCTCAGCTGTACTCGATGTGGCTCAGATTTGGCACAAGTACATAACATTTCCAATGCGGAAGGATAATCCCGTTAGCATGGATGGCTGTCATAGTATAAACAACAGAAACCTACTGTGAGCATTGTTAAAGTGAAAGAGGAAACTATTTATAGAATATAGTGAATGTTAAGATTTATTCAGGTAAGAACAAAATTATGTCATTTTCAAATCTGTGGTTGACTTATGAGGCAAGAAGGAGATATAGTAAAATGTACTTTTACTAAAGCAAAGTTGAAACTTTACAGAGACCTAAACCATCTAAACAAATGAACATAATGTTTAAAGGAAACTCACTCAACATACTCTAAGGGGTTTTAAGTTTGTATTTTTAAGAAAATGACAATTTAGTAACCAGCGACAAAGTCAGCAAATTAGAATCACTAGAAGTCCTACATATACCGGTAGTCCAGTGTAAAAGTATTTATTTAATGTTTGGAAATGTGACAAGTAACCAAATAAAAATCAGGAAGTGAGAAAATAATTTTTCACAGCACTGTTCATTGCATTGACTGCATTATTTCTGCACATGTAACTAGATGTGGTGGATTGTCTCTGTCACATCAATTGAAAAGAAATTAAATGGCTGCTGATCCAGATAAATAAACCTCCATGATGATTGTGTATCACTATGACGGCTCCAGTAGATTTCCTCGTTACGACTCACCGATCTTCTCCTCCGTGCAGCAGTCAGGAACATCTGGCTCAACGGGCTCCGGAGCAGGGGTTTCTGGGACTTGGAGAAACTCCATTCGCCAGAACTGAAACAACATTACAAAAACATTATTTACCAATTTCAGTACTGTAGGGTCCTGAACAATATATAACATCAGAATCAGAATCAGAATAAACTTCATTGCCAAGCATGCTTTTACACATACAAGGAATTTTACTTGACATCAAGGTGCGCTGATGTTAAGCGCTCCCTAGTGACGCATAACATGTTTATCACGGGGAGTATGTGCATACCCTGACAACACCGTCTGAGTGTCCAGTGACGATGACATTCTGCGTGTCCCACTCGTTCATCTCAGACACACAGCAGCACAGGATCTGCTGGCTGCGGCCTGTGAATGTGTTGGCGCTGGCGATGGGGCTGCCGTTGATGCTCCACACGTGAATATATGTACCTGCACAGGACACTATGTCTCCCTGCAGACACACACAAACCTTAATGTAAGTCTATATGCCGGTCTCTAACTTAAGAACTCTTCTTCTACCTTTTATTTCCTGTCAAAGTTAATTTGCTTTGTCAGTGACTGACTGTGAGTGAGTGTCACTAAGAGTCACTCATTTGGTGACTATTACTAGACCAGGCAAAAAAGCTCCGACTCCAATAAATCCAATAATAGCAGTGAGAGACATTCATCATGGAGGTACAGTGGTTAGTACTGGCTCCTCAGAGCAGAAGGACCCAAACCTGGGACCTTCTATGTTAAATTTGGGTTCTCTGAGGGTACTCCGTCCTCCCCCCATAATGAAAACCATGCACTACTGGGTAGGATAACTGGTCACATTCATATCTATGTCCCATAAATATAAATGTGAGTGTAAATGGTTGTCTGACTCTATATGCCAGTGACCCCACCCTGCCATTCATCAATGATGAAACCATCATTTAAAAACTGCATTTTGTAATTACTCAGGTTATTTTTGTCTAATACTAAAATTAGGGCTGTCGAACAATTAAAATTCTTAATCTGATTAATCACAGGGTCACTGTGGATTAATTTTGATTAATTACGATTAATGTACATTTGTTATTAATCTAAATTAATCACAGGGTCACTGGATTCATTTCGATTAATCACGATTAGTACCCATTTGTTGTTTTCGTTTTGTGGGAGCAAAAACACTCATGATAGAAGGTGATATAGGCACTCGAGTAAAATTACTTATTTTACATAAAATATACATTTTAATGTAAAATAAGTGGCATATGTGTATTTTTTTCTAATTTAAACTTGTGTAACTAAAGGAAATTATACCTGCTTTGTAGAACTTAACAGAACCTCTGTAATGTTCTGCTGAGATGTTTTTGCTTTTTTACACTTGGTTCATTGTTTTCATCAGTAACTAATGTAATCTGTTTCAAAATGTCTAAAGACATACTTTTACATTTAAATTGACTTAGAAGCAGTAAATACTAAAGAAGTTGACAGTGACGTGGGTCAAATGTAAAATAAAATTTCATCACTTTTGTGCTTTAATCGTGTTAACACGTTAAAAATTTGAATCTAATTAATCATGCAAATGGATTAATCCGGATTAACATTTGACAATCTAAAATATTTAAGTTACAAATAAACAAAAAATAAGGAATCAGGAGGTGAAAATACCTTTTCAAAGCACTGAATGTAATGGTGGGAACATCTACAGACACACTTTAGTACAAATAAAAGAAATTCTTTTCTGTTCTTAAACCTACCGTCAGTTCATTAATGCACAGGGCAGAGACGGGGGCCCGGTGCCCCCTGAGCTGTGTTACAAATAACAGCTTGTTGAGATCCCAGATGATGCAGGTTCGGTCCCGCGAGCCGCTGACGACGATGTGATAGGCCGACGATGCAGTCAGACACGTGACAGCGTCTGTGTGACCCAGTAATGCCTTCAGAAAGCAACAACATGTTCAACGTTACACATCAGGATGCATAAGAAGTGGATACATTAAACAGACTATGGGTTTAAATTCACTTGGAGCTTTAACATGTACATATGGGTTTTGTTCTCATTTAGTGCAGACCACTCAGTTTTAATGGGTTTGACCATGTTATTGAATATTTGTAGATCAAAGTATCTAGTACAGTAAAGCGTAAAAAACATACTGTTAAATAACAGTACTTTGTGTTTTTTACCTGTTTGAGTGTGAGTGACTTGGCTCTCTCCTTGGATGTTCCGGTCTCCCACACACAGATTGCGGTGCTGGTACCTCCAGTGATGACCAGCTTTGGGTTGGGACAAATGGCACACAAGATCTGCCCCCACTCGGACAGACACTCATACACCACTAATGCCTGGAACAAGAGTAAAGACATTAGAAAAGGTTTGCTAAAGGATGCAGAGATGGAGCCGATTTGGTTCTGTCTATTCTGGCACCGTTGTACTATTTGAAGAGCCAGTGTTCAAAGACAGATACCACCGGTAGAAGTCCGCCTTTGCATAAAATACCAAGAGAAAAAAGCCGGAACCTGTAATCCTGGAAGCATAAAAATTCTGTCACCCCCATCATCTGGTCAACAGGTCAGAGAGATAAAAAGATGCAAATGACCATGTCTATGAGAGCAACAGTTTATACGGTAAACAAACATGGATAACAAACTGCTGACAATTTATGCAGTTAAACTGTGACAACTACTGTAATTTCCAGACTATAAGCTACTACTTTTTTCACACACTTTGAACCCCACGGCTTAAACAATAATCCGGTTAATTTTTGACCACACCAGAGCTAGCCCCATGTGAAGAGCAAGTTTTGCTCAAAGTCTGCCAGTGGATCCTGACAGTGTGGAGCAGTGTCAAAAAATCTACTATCACCAATGGGTTCAAAAGGCTGCACTGCAAACGAAAAGGACAGCACAAGCTCAAGGGCGAATTTGCCTCAAAACGAAAGTGACTCAGAGTGACAATGAAAGAGAGACTGAGAAAGTGTGTGACGAAATAATCCTGAGGCTGTTCATTTCTGACACTGAAGAAGACGACTTTAGTGATTTTGCTCAGGAGGAAGATGAAGATACTGATCAATGACTTTTCTGGTAGGCTACTGTTTTTTTTTTGTTTGTTTTTAAAAACAAGCCATATTACAGGCACTGTTTGGACAAAAACATTAATTTAATTAAAAGCAAAAAAAAACTTTCTGTGTCATTTTTCTGTGTAAATACCCCATGTTACAACGTGAACATCTGCGGCTTATAGACAAATGCGGCCTATATATGTACAAAATCTTTTTTGGTGTGCGCGGCTTATATTCAGGTCCGGAAATTATGGAAGTCTCCAAACATGAAATCTTTCACTTCATAATAAGATATTATGTGCTATATGGTATACTGTTAATACGCGGTGCCTCCATGATTATTCATCATTTATACATTCTTGCTGTCCCAGTACACTGACAATAATTTTAAGGTACATAGGAAAGAAGATCATGTCCTTATGCATCAGGCTCAAATAATCCATTTGCAGAAAACCTGACCAACACGTTTCTCACCTTGTCAGATTCATAGTTCGCCAGGCGGCAACTGAGGTCAGCGTAGCCCCACGCAAACGTCTTGCTCCAGGTCGGGGGAACCAGAACTTTGTTTTGTTCCACAGCAAGAATTCCTTTGTCAGTGCAAACTATCTGTCCCACAGGCTCCTTCAGTTCTACAGAGTCAAATACATGGAGGGGTTGGGGGGTAAGAGGAGAATGAGAGCTATTCACCTTAGCAGACAAAACACAGTCAAGACCAAGCAGTGCTAAACCCACTCCGAGACAAACCTATGAAATCAAGTATGTCCAACAAGAATAAAGTCTCCTCTTCATCTAATAGGTATATGTGGTATAAAAGGATGCTTGTACCTTTAACAGGTGTAAGAGAAGGTCTGAGATTGTCCAGATGATGAAAGAAGATCTTGTCACTGTTGGAACTAGGAGGAACGCTCACAATGTCACCGTTGGCTTTACTGCGGACCCGTTTTGGAGGATGAGGTTTTTTAAACAGCTGGAACACACACCAACAGGTAAAGGCCCATTTATACTCCATACAAGGGTGTTGTGTATCAAACATTGTCAAACGTCGCTGGCATTTATACTCTAATGTGTACTTTACGTTGGCGTGGATGTACACAATACATCTAGTATTGGGCAGCGTGGTGTTCAGACTGTCCTCTAGTGTGGAGTTGCATTGGATTCTGTCTGACAATACTATGCGAAAAATTTTTTGTCATGAGTCATTATGCTCTCAAATGTTTTATTTGGACCCTAAAATAAGTGATCTGGCCCATCTTTAACTCTTTTCTCCATTATTAAGATATTGCAGCAAATAATCCAACATATTGCTATGGTAACTAGTGTCGCTGGTGGAGTCGGACTGAGTCGGACCTTCGGATCTCCTATTTATTCAATATGGACATTTACCTGACATACACTCAACTGCAGTTTGGGGGTAAGTGTTTACGCTAACAACACTGTATTATGACTTTGTTGAACAATGCTTGGTGAAGTTTTGGTGCATCCGTAGGCTAGCAGTTAGTTAGCTTTCCCTACGCTCCGCTGGCACCCCCGCCATTTGTTAGAATATGGCTGCATCCTGTTTTTGGGTCCAAGATGTTGTCCAAGATGACACTAATAAATACAGTCTATGGCACAGACTGTCCTCAAAAAGTTGAACCATTTCTGTTAATCTTTTGGTGTTTATGTTGCATTCTGTTCTTCTATTCTTCCGCCACATGAGCTGTACTGTGCTAGAGCGCCCCCACAATTTCTGGTGGCACTGCACCATTTTCTATGTTGAGGACGGATCCATAAGCCCCTCGAAAATGTAGCAAAGTTGTAACGTAATACACGCTGAAACCTCTGCATGAGTAGACGGACTTAGCATAAAAGATAAATGGGCCTTGGTGTCTGACATCTCACACCAAAGGGTGAGTTAGGTAAACTGCTGCAAAATTCCTCCTGGTATTCAAGAGTCTGAAACAGCACTGTTCATAAAATTATTTTCAGAAGGAGTCATTTTTTTCAGATTTAATCACTAGTGCCTCAGTTTCATTGTTTTTAGCCACAACACTCACTTTTACCAACACCTTGGATACAGACATATTATATGTTTAAAATGTTAATAAATGTCAGATGTCGACCTTTGGATGATCTAAACAGATGACAAATTCACCATTTGTACATAAATAAATAAACTGTGGAGAACAAAACAGCTACTTGCACCTTCTGACCATTCAAACGTGGACTCTATGGAGACTGACTAACCCTAGTGGACACACACAGTACTGCAGTTTGTGGCATTTGTGCATTCGACTTCCAGCTCTGCTGCTGAGGTTGCTGCTTGGACAAAAACACCTGTAGTCCCTGATTTGGTAATTCAGCACTTAATTAGATCGTTATGATGTGATTTCTTATTTGGTTCAGTTGGGTCATTCATGGTGAGAACATGGGTTAGTGGTCGGTAACCTGAATGTGTCAAATACTTAAACAGGTTAATGCAAGGGCATAGATTTCATCTAAACATTGGGGAGATGAAATAATAAATAAATGAGTAAAAAATATGAAAATGATTAAAAAATGAGGAAAAATGATCACTAAAATTAGTAAAAATATTCAATAAAATGAACAAAAATGACCAAAATGAATAATGGAATGAGTAAAAATGACTAAAATGATCAATAAAATGAGTAAAAGTAAACAAAATAATCACTCAATTGAGTAAAAATAACAAACATTTAAGAAAATGAGGAAAAATTAACAAAAAAAAGAGTGAAAGTGAACAAAATATTAAAATAAAACATTGAAACGACATACAAAAATGAACAAATGAATCAAGAAACTCAAAAAATGAATAAACTAACCAAGAAAATGAACCAAACAACAAAAATGAGCAAAAACAAAATGGTCAAGAAAATTAGTAAAATTAATCAAGAAAACAATAAAATAAACAAAATGAGTAAATATATGTAGCAAAATTAGAAAAAGCATACCAAATAATCAAGAAAAATTAACAATAAAGAAAATAAGCAACAAAATGAACAAAATAAGCAAAAAATTTAAATAAACGAAGAAATAAGAAAATTAAAATAAACCAACAATCAATGCCGTTAGTGAGGTAAAGCAGGATTTTTAGACATAGCGAGCTATATATCATCTAAAGTAAAGTGTTTTATTTGGGGGGACAAAGACACATTTTACAAATATTAAGGGGGGGTGAATTGCTATCAGCTTATATTCAGTAGACATGGCTCTACTGCTCTCACAGACAGTGAAATGAGTGGAAATAGAATGAAACGACAGCAGCAGTCGTAGATAACATTACTATTTGGAGTTTTATTTTCGTCATGGCTTCACCTGCTTTGGGATCTGTCCAAAGTTATTGATGAAGCCAATCGTGGCCGTCTCCTTGAGTGGGTCATTGATGTTGTAGATGTCCACCTGACCCTCATAGAACAGATGATGGAAGACATTAACCGCCTCCACGGCCGGCGGCCCCTGCTGCTTATAGCCAAAGATCAGGTCGATCCATTCGTGGAGGTGAGCTGAGACGTAGTCGCACTCCAGCGCCTTTGAAGGGTCAGAGGGCAGCACAGAGGTGAACATGTACTCATTTCCATTTGCAGACTGACCTTTGTCACATGTCAGTGTCCTACCTCTCTGTGGACTCGGATGAACTCACGGGGGTCACCTTTGGCCCAAGGAGGCAGTATCACATCACCTAGCTTAGTACCATTCTGCTTTGCACCTATTGCATTAAAAAACACAGTGCAGACACAACATTCGTGGAATTAATTAACAATGTCATGTTTCATCAGTCGCTTTGCTCCATTCTATCCGGCACTGACCCAGGTCAAAGTTGTTGGAGTTCAGTAAAAACTCGGGTAGATAGAAGAACTCTGGGATGAGCTCCTTGACGTCGGCCATGTTGTGTTTGGAGGCGGAGAGCCAGGCTTCACGTACGCTGTGAAACATCCTATCAGCCAGGTCAAAATGACCCCCCTGCAAATGACACACACACACACACACACAGGAAACTTTACATCTGCATCGAACACTGGGAAACAGGTATTCTTATGTTGATCTATACTCAGTGTCCACTATATTAGGTACACCTGTTCAACCTCTTGTTAACACAAAGAGCTGGTAAGTCAATCATATGGCAGAAACAAGACGACCTGCTGAAGTTCAAACCCAGCAGCAGAATGAGGATGTAAGGTGATATAAGTGGTTCAGGATGGTGGCGGGGGTGTAACAGTGTGGAGGATTTTCTTTCATTTTCTCGGCACCCTAGTTGTCTCTTCGTACCAGCTGAGCATGGTTTAACCATTACACATATTTCAACTTAAAATGAACAAAATAATCAGTAAAAAGGAGGGACATAAAAAGTTCAAAATAGTGAAATTAATAAAAGTGAACAAAATCAGACAAAAAATGAACAAACCAATCAAGTAAATGGACCAAATTAGATGCAAAAAGAAGAAAAATGAACAAGGATAAATCAAAAATGCAAGGAAAGGCTTTAAAAACAAACAAAAACAACAAAAAACAAATTTTCATAGTAAACTTTTCATACTTTTTCCTTACGCATTATCAACTAATAACTTAAGTATAATTATGATTGTATTTCACTAAACTGAACTACGTGGCTCAGAATTCATGACATTACTTTGCAGAACATTTGGAAGTACTGTACCACAAGACTGAAAATGTCATAACCCCAGTTTTTTAATAGTTCATGCCTACCTGAGTATTGTAGCTGATCATGTCCATCCCTTCATCACCACAGTGTACCTTCTTCAGGATAAAGCACTGTGTCACTAAGCTCAAATCATGTCAAACTGGTTGGTACAGTATACGGGCATCAAAGGGTCATTGACATCATGGATATGTAGCAAAAAATCTGCAGCTACTGTGTGATGTTATCATTTCAATGTGGACTAAAGTCTGTGAGGAATGTTTCGGCACCTTGTTGAACCTATGACCCCCAAAATTTAGATGAGAATGAAGGAAAAAGGGAAAAAACCTGGTACTCGTAAGGTGGACCTAATAAAGTGGACATTGGGCTTATTAGCTGTGTGTGAATCAGTGGCCGACATGCTGGCGTACATTCCTAAGGGCTAGTTGCAATGGGATTTTATGGTATTAACACAGTGCATTCAGTCTGCCAGGCTTTTCCCTGCTGACCCCCACTCAGCGGTTTCTGCCCATACAACTCATATGAGACTCAAACCCACAAGAACTTTCCAACTTCTGTTGTTTTGTTTTCATTTGTCTGAGCACTTCACAGGCCACAAGCTAAACATATTCAGTTTGTCAAGCAGTTGTTGTGTCTCTAGGTAGTTGGGTTCAGAAGCTCTGAAGATATCGAACCTGAAGTCTGAGGAAAATCTGTGTGAATGGCTCCATCCGGACCAGATAAGAAGCAACAATCATGGCAGAGGAGTAGTGAGTACCGTAGTGGTACGCTGGTGTTTCACCTGAAACGTTGAAACAGACAACAGAGACATCAGGTAAATATGAAACACACTGTCAGTTAGAACATTCAGTCAGTGGTCTACAGTCAATATAACATTATTTAATACAACATTAGTATTTTGTGACTGTATTTTACATTAGGGATGTCCCGATACAGATTTATTGACTTCCGATCCGATTTTTTAAATGATGTGGTTTGCCGATGCCGATCCGATACCTACATTCTCAGAGCATTAAAAATAATGCAGCAGTATCAAAATTACAGATGCATTTTATTTTGCTTTATAAAGAACAATGCAAGAAATCTCATAATAAAAAAATAGTTTCAAACCATGTCTGCAGAATACTTCAATTTCAAAAGTCATAACAAAACTAAAACTTTCGTTTTACACAAAAATAGATTGTTAGAAATAGAAAAATAAATCACCTGACTAAAATCATTTAAACCCCATCCAACCTGATTTGAAGACTATTTAAAAACTAGCAGTTGACATGTTGATAAGAGACCTAGGATGAGGTGGGGGCCCTTTCCTCCTCCCTGACACGATGTCTTGCTGTAGCTGTTTGCTCTCACCATTCGGGTCCTCCCAGTCCTTGTATCTCTTCTTGTACTGTGTCAGTCTGTCGTCAGTTTGGGCTCCCATCGGCTTGGCCATGTTACGGAAAGTCTTGGCATTGTTCAGGTCAAGCTCCTGGTAAACCAAATAACACAAAACATCAGCAAAACAAACGGATAAGTCACAGTCACGATGACGGTTCACAGAGAACACAGCAATGTCACCTCGGAGTCGTAGTCTGCCAGGATCCAGGGGAAGACGGGGTACTGCATCAGGTCGTTGTAGGAGCGTCCTGCCAACGTGTTCAGATGCATCAGGTACTGGAAGTTACTTATCTCTCCTCGCTGGAAAACACATCACATTAAGAGCATAAAGACAACACAACACATGAGCATGAAACATGACCTGCACTGTGGGTCACTTCATATCACATGACCTAAAGTCCCCCCAGGTCACAGGCCAATAGAACCTAAACTACACCCAAATGTTACATTTGTATATTGAGTAGTTTTGAAGTCTATAGCCTTTTGCATTAAGTGATATATTAATTTTCATTGCTCTTTTGATATGAAACTTTGTGATTAGGCCAAATTTCTACAGTAGACTTCAAATATTCAGAAAAATGCACGCAATGAGTTGAAATTTAAATTGGCTGACAAAGGACACAGACATCATATGTGGTATTTCTCCTTAAGTATCAGAACAGAGTGACCAGGGAAATGTTTGTGACACTGGCTGATGTGATGTGAATGACTCCTTTAAGTTTTTAACTATAGAAAACTCACCTCCCATCTCTGAGTTACAGATTTTTCACCGACCAGCGTACTGAGAAGTCCAGATCTGACAGATATCAAGACAGATATTAAGGTTAAAAAAAGAGCCTTGACGCACATGATAGTGTGACTGTGTGTGGAATGATCTGGAGTAACATTATGTCTTTCATCTTCCTGTTGTTTTGTAATAACATCACAGCGGAGAAACAATTCAATTATGTAATAAAACATGCTAACAGATACCTCGGCCTACTGACTGTTAATCCAAGATTAACAGTTCTAGGAATTCAGTGTTTTTGGCTAAGCGCCCAACAGTCCCACTTCTCTTTCACCAGCTGGTCAAAATCAAGAAGAGGTAGGACTTTGAACACCAATATGAACCATGGGACAGGAGAAGCATACTGGGAAGCCAGGAATTTATAATCCAATACAGAAGACAGTAGCATGACTCATAGGTGTAGATTCCGGGAAGGGGGGTGGGGTAATTGTCCCACTCAATAATAGTAAAGTGAGCATTTACAAATTTGTAAAGTGAGTATAACTTACTTGCAGTTGCATGTGTGTACTATTTATTCTCTGTGTCAACGCTGTATGCTGCTGTTACAAACAAATTTCCCCAGTGTGAGATAAATAAAAGTCTCATCTTATGAACCATGTTGCCTCTGTGTGGTTAAAAATCACCACAAGGAGGCAGTAGACCACATCTATGAGTATATGGCCAAGCATGTTCCTCAACTAATGCGATGCTTTGGTGCAGTTCTGAAATTACAGGACTGTAATAAAAATAACAGCTGACATTTGTGTTATTTTTACTGTTGGACACTGTGTCTAACAAAAAAACAAAATGCATTAATCGTCTCTTGGGGAAAGAAATAAACTTGTGTGGGGTCACACAACAAAAAATAACTGCAGACCTAGTTAAAGAGTAGCCTAGAATATATCATTTTAAACAGGACATTATTCATATTTTACTTGCTGTAAAAGAATTCACATGTTACAGACCCCTGCTCTAATACTGATAAATCAATCAGAGATTTTAACTTTAAATAACTATGCTTTTGCCTGAAAAACAGTCTTAAGACTATACTTTGCAAGCTTATAATGAGTATTTTGAAAATCATAATTCACAGTTTACAGTAGCTTGACCACTCAGTGATCCTGATCATGTTCAAAACCTGCAGCAATAAATGCTGGAGAGATGAAAATAAAGTCATGGACACTTGCTAGCTATGAACACAGTAAAATATGTGTACATATGACAACACTCAGAATGTTCATAAACACATGTACCATTCACTGAGAAACCATGTAACCGGGAAGTGAGTATGTTTGTGTAATAAATGTTGTATAGAAGTCCTACCCTTGCTCCACACTGGTGTTAGGTCTTTGGCCAGAAACTGACTCTGAGCTGTCTGCCAGTGAAGGTACCACAGCCAAAAACCTGCAGGAATTAACCACAATGAAAAAAGTTACAACTGTTTAAACCTTGTGGCATCATCCCTTTATTCTTCATTCATTACTTTCTACACAGTTAAGAAAGATCACCTTCCTTTGTTTCATCATCACATTGCTGTAGCTGTCGTGAAAGTCCTGCTTTCTACAAAAACTACCCCAATCCTGAATATCCAACCTAAAACCTGTGCTGATGGTACTGATATTATATTAAAACATAAATAAAAGGAATCCTAAACTGTTTTTTTTTCATAGATGTTTATGACTCCTGAATTCAGAAATATGCAAGTATCGCGCCTCTCCAAAGAGAAATACTGTACTTTCTAATCCTCGTTCTTAATATTGATTTTTAGCATAGGCATCCATAATGCATTTGTGATGCATTCTGTTGATAATTTTACAAGCAAACTTATGAAATGAATGGAACAAAGCGTAACTTCTTCAGGTATTGTTGGTTCTGGTTCCGTACCTTTGGTAAACCTTGTTGCGGACTCCTTTCTGGAAGGCTAGTAGGTAGTTCCTCCCGTCTGCAGAGAAGACCTCCACCGCCATGGGCTGAAAGGTGACACAGATACTACAATGAGGCTCTTATCTATAACTGCTGTTAAAACGGGAAAAATACTGTTACTTTATCATTGTTCTGATTTTATTGTCAATTTATTGAATAGTTTTTTTCATTATGTGCTTTGAAACTTGATTTGAAAAATTTGGTAGCAATAAAAGGTATTACTATTACTATAATCAATCATGATATTCCATCCGTTTAAATTACTCCGGTACAGGTTTAGCATTGAAGGACAAAGATTATTCTAAGTGAGCAGAACAAAAATATAATCTGTCAGGTCAAAGATCAGATACAGTATTTTATTATTACAATAAAGATTTTTACAATCAGCAGTGTTGCATCAGTAAAAGGTTCAATGCACAATGTTGGCAAGTAGCCGATCAAAGCTTAAACAGGCGACCTGTCAGTCAACATGACTTACAACCTTACAGTTGTCAATCTAGAGACATCTCTTCTTTTCTTACCTGAATCAGATGTTGAAGGAACCTGAACTGCAGACTCTCCTCAGTCATCTTGTGGTTAGATAAGATACAGATGCTAACTCCATATTACCTACCAAATGTTTCAACTCCATGAGCGAATGCATGACGTCGTGCATCTATGAGGTTGTAAGCCATGTTAACTGGCAGATCACCTGTTATAGCACACCACTACAAACCAGCAGTTACTAACAAGATTCCCTGGTATGACTGCTGTACGCTCACTGACCTGCAGCAGGTAGCGCCTCTTGTGCACCTCCTTGATGTCTTCATAGGCAAATATGCTGCAGGTTCTCTTCAGCTGGCTTTGACCTTGTCGTGCTCCTCTGGGGATGATGGCATCATGCAAACTGTAATGACACATTTAAAGTAAGTTCACTCTGCAGGCAGAAGTAACCCAAATCTGATTTTTTGACTCATATGTGACTCAAGACTTCATAAACAGCTTAAATCATACTGAATATGATATTTTTGTTACATGAACGTTGAAGCAATAGAAAATGTTCAAAATTCTTTCCTGAATTTAGCTTTTCTTGCTTGCTATTGGGGCTTCAGGTGGATCTGCCTTTTCTAAACAGAGTAAAATCACACCTGGTAAAATAAAACCACGCTGACCAGCTACTTGTGGTGTCCTCCCACATTTTCATATACAGTGTGATAATATGTCTGGTCATATACATGCTGTATATGACCAGACATATGTCAAAATATGTCTATATCAGGACAAATCAAATTTCCAATGATGAAGAAAACTAACAGAAGGCTCTGCTTCTTCTACTGTCTTCACTTCCATATTGATATGTGTGTGTAACAACAAATGTAATTTTCAGTATGTATGAAAAGTGTGAATTTCTGTGAAACTTATTTAAACCAAGAGTCAAAGGTCAGAGTCTTATATGTTATGATTTGTGTTATTGGACTATATCACAGTAATATGATGACAATGTAAATACAAAACTAACTACAATC
>JAQQAE010003570.1:0-19998 GCA_029823295.1 Pseudamia nigra | reverse complement strand
TGTTTTCTTCTTCCTAGGAGGGGCATGACAGAAAATAATTGAGAAGCACTGGGTTAAGTAAAGATAAGACATATGAACCTATGAAATCAAGGACAGATCAGATCCCAGATCTCGTATATTCAACCTGTTCAATCAATCAATCAACTTTATTTATAAAGCTCTTTAAAACAACCACAGCTGAACAAAGTTCTGTACATCAGGGACAAATAAGGTCCAATACATAAAAAACAAGCCATAACTCTAAGAAATAAAAACAAGAAAATACAACTAAAAGTTCACTGACACAAAACAAAATGTCACATAATTAAAACAACAAGCAATAAAAATAATATAAAATCCGTACACTAAAACAATAAGGGCAAATAAAATCATTGGCCTTTGATCCAGCATGAGACAAGGAGTAAAAATGTGTTTTAAGACTAGTTTTAAAAATGGACAGTGCGGAAGCCTGTTGCCTTCAGGCAGGCACTGCAGGTGCATCGAAGCCAGAATAAACAGACTTATCAGTTTCTTCCGAAAGCCATCATCTCTCTGAATTCACATTTGCTCTGACTTACATACAATGATCCCCTCATTACTCAGTCTGCACAACATTTACAAATGTCTACACATTATTTTTTTTCTACTATTTATACTGTTGAATGTTGTGTAAATACTGTGTTAAGTTTGTGTTTTTGTGGGTCTTTTTTGTACTTTTATGGAGAAGTTACTTGTATTTTTGTTGTACTACGTGTAATGATAAAAGTATTCAATTCAAAAGACAGGCCATCATGTCTTTAAGAAATGAAGATCAGTCCGTTGAAAAAAATCTCAAGGACTTTGAGTGTGCCCTCCTGCAGTTGCCAAAGATCATCAAATGCTATGATAAAACTGCCTCTCATGAGAACTGTCCCAGGAAAATCTGTTACACAGGATACGTTTATTAAAATTACCAGTCTCAAACTGCTGATTTACAGCACTACAGATAGTGTTTCATGGCTTTGGCGACTGTACAGATAAACTCACCTGTGAACTGAAAGCCATTCAGTTACTAAAAATCTCTCATAAATCTGATGAAAGAATGCAAAGGTGCCATTAAAGCTAAATGTGGCTACTCTAGACAATCTAAATTATAAAACATGTCTGTGGCATTAATGTACAATGTCGGAAATAATAAAAATAAAGAAAAAACACTGAAGGAGAAGATGTGTCTAAACATTTGACTGGTAAATATGTCCATGTACTGTACACAGTTCCAGCTGCTTGTATGTGTGTGTATGTGAGATATTCCGATTATAAGTGGTTACGAAACTAAATGTGAATGTAAAGAAAATGTGTGTGTATGAGAGAGTGAGACAGGAAGCAGCGAGGGGCCCACTCTCAGCCGCACAGCAGTAGCAGTGACTAAAAACGGTGTAAGTATGTGTTTGTATAGAAGTCTGAAGCAAGATGACGTACTCTTCTTTTGAGTAGGAGTACTCTGTGTCTTGTGCCATCTGCTGTTTTGTAAACGCTAAAACTTTATGCTATGATGAGGTTAAAACAGCCACAAAATGTCAGCTGTGAATAATGTGAATAATGTCCTGAATTCCAGCAGGTGGTGTTGCGCTCTCTGCTGGTGATCAAGCTGAACTGCAGATTTTAAGTGCCACCTGTACAGAAAATACGGAAGCCTGCCAGTGACATAAAGAGAAAAAACAGCTGAGACAATATTTAAAGTACAACATTGTGAGAGTAGCCAAATATATTGACCTGGGTACACATAAGCAAACATGTCAAAGTGGCTATTATAAAAGAAGTTACTTAAACTGTGAGAAGTTGACCTTTGTGTAGCACGCACCAGTCTGATGATTATATCAGTGGCATCTGTGGGTGGCGTGTCCGCTGTCGGCTCTGTCAGCGTAGCAACACTTGAGTGCTGTAATAAAAGCCAAAGGTGCTGCAACAGAGTATTAGTTTAAGGGTGTGCATATTTATGCAACCAGGTTATTTAAAGTTTCTTATTTTTCCCCTTTAAAGGTTTCAGTTTGTTTTTCAATTGTGTCATACAGGTTACAGGTCATATTAAAGATGGAAAAAGTTGTGAAATTATTTATCTTGGTGTTTTTTTTACATCACAAAACCTGGCATTGGAATAGGGGTGTGTAGACTTTTTATATCCACTATATATATAATATATAAAGGAAATTATTGAGGAAATGATCACTGTTTGTTAAAACAATGACAATGTCCATGAGTGCATCGAGCTCAGCAGCCTGTTTGGCCGGAGGCCGTAATAAAACACATGTGCCACCGATCGTGTGCTGACATTGACCAGCTGAATGCTGACAGTAATGACCTTGTCAGTCCATTCTACTTTCAAAAGCACATACTCCAGTTTTATGTGCTCTAATCATGCTAGCAGTTAGATACTGTTAAACTATACTGTCCTCTGGCACGCTCTCCACACCTATGCCTGCAGTTTGTAGTTGGTATGATGTCTTGTCCCCAGGTTATGTCACATTCCATGGAGCATGTTCAGACAGGATTCATCCTCACCTGGAACTGAAGAGAAAATAATAACATGCCCTTTCCTTTCATTCAGCGGTTCCAATAGGAGCTACAAAAGAATGTACTCTTTCCTTTCTTCTTCTGAAGCTAATATTTCTGGAAAGCATCATTTTCAGCCAAGTTATGAAAATGATGAACTGACAAACATACAGGAGCTGACACCTGTCTTCAGAATCTCCCACTCACCTTTGCTTTCATATGTCACTCACAGTCGTCTTTGCTGTTATTTCAACCTGCTCCCTCTCACCACTCACCATTCTTTTTTTCTCTCTCACTTTGTCACTGTACGTCGATTTTCCAGTAATGCCAGTGACATGTAGAATTTTTCATTACCTCGCCCTAGGGGAACCCTGTGCTGTCTGTGCCTGTGCTGCTTTTTTCCACTCCTGCCTTCCCTCTATCTCACACTCTCATTCTCTCTCTCTCTCTGCTATTATTCTGAGTCAGTCAGTGTCAAGCTGGTGTGTTATTTGTTATTGAGTCAGCTGTATGGGCCAGTAGTAGCTGTCAGTGACCAACCTCCTCTCCATGGCCTGTCATCCTCCCGGCTCTGGCTCCTACAGTGTTGTTATCATCCCACTCAGGACCAGCCTGTACAGCCTGGATGCACTTCGCTTCTACCTATGGGTGAGAGGGATGAGTGTGGGTGATTGTGTGTACCGTATGTGTAAAGACATTCATTTCAAGACAGAAAATGGCTGTGATTGTCATCAGTCACTGCTTAGTGTGTGTGAATAGGAGTTAGTGATTCTTATCAGTTGTAGTGTGAACTCACCTGTGTTGTGTCTTCTCTTGTAAAGACTGTTTGGCACTACACAAAAACACTGTGACTTGTAGGTCTGTTTATAGCATAAGGGGGGAGTAATGCATGCATGATTAAAACATACCTTTTTAAAATTTTCTTTTGCACAGACAGATTATAAAAATGGCGAGCATTAAATTGCTGTTATATATATATATTTTTAATCACTTTGTATAGTTACAGCAACTACATTTATATGTTGCATACAATAGTATTTTCTGGTTTTGCATTTTGTCTACACGTGTCCACACTTATATACACACACAAATACACTGAAAGTTTTATTATTGGCAGAATATTTTGACAGAGATTAGAATGCCCCTACTTTAGGGTTACATGTACAAATCTGCCATCTCCCTGCAAGTATAAGCCTCAGCAACCTGATAAGATGTGAAAATTCTACAAGCTTAACCATTTTCTGGCAGTACACTTTACCTTTATTTATTTACATAGCACTTTTTAAATGCACAGTTACACTTACAGTCGTTACAATAAATAGCAGATGTAAAAACAATAGTATTAGACCCGTTTAACTTCCCTGCTCTGTTTTTTTTTTTTTTTTTGGGAGATTCTAATCTGACCGTCGCAGCCAAATAGATATTCATGGTGTATATTTAACTTACATCTGTTATTAGTTTTTCCATCTTTGCTTCATGTTTGAGAGTTATTTTGGGAGGAAGCACAGCAGTGATACATTCCCATATGACAAGTCTGCTTCTTACAGTTTCCAGTCAACGACTCAGTGTCACTGATTTTCCATTTACTGAAAATCTACAATCAAAAAGTAACTTTAGCACCAGTTTTCCAACCTCAGTGTGGTATAGGAACCTGTGGATTGTAATTGTGTAAAATTTAAAAAGTTACTGGAAAAAAAATCAATGTTTGTCAGTGTTGTTTCTCCTCTTCCATCTTGTTTTGCTGCTTATTAAGAGACATGAACACATGACACCAGAGGTGAGTCATCACCACCATGTGATTTTGAGTTTGTTACTGACCTGTTTGAGCCCATTTATAATGTGTGTAATTCAACTG
Source organism: Pseudamia nigra (assembly GCA_029823295.1). NCBI lineage: Eukaryota > Metazoa > Chordata > Actinopteri > Kurtiformes > Apogonidae > Pseudamia > Pseudamia nigra. Next base: position 15,635 of record JAQQAE010003570.1, on the reverse strand, counting down.
TCAGTGGACAATAGTGCTGACGGCCTCATGTTGCTTTGTAGATTGACTCTGCTTATAGACAAAGCTGTGGGGCTCCTGCAAGACAACAGGCAGCACTTTGCCACTTGCAGGCCTTGTTATTGGTGGCTGGGCACAATGTGCACACCAATATCCGCATGTACTGTATTATTGAGGCCTGGATTTATCCCAGTGTGCGTTCCATGTTTCAGATTAAGCGTCTGAAGGATCTTGAAAAGGAGAAAGACTCTTTATGGTGTGGTCTGGAGATTCTGGAGAAGGCTCGGCTCTGGTACCTCCAGCAGCAGGAGGACAACAGGGTCCAACAGGACAACACTGAGACCAGGATAGGATTCAGCTGGTGTCAAAAGGCTGCAGCAGAGGTATGAAGCAACACAGAAATCGGTGTGGGTCACAACTGGTTGTCCAAAAAAAAAATTCACAAAAATTCAGAGCTTTGCTTGGGTTACACTTGACCACACAAGACTAGTTTTACTTTCAAGAGAATCTCATATGCCCGGTTCTTCAAGATAAAACTTTTTCAGTGTATTTTGACCTGCAGCCACTTGTGTTTCTGAACATTTGCCTGTTTCTATGTCCACCTCCAGGCACGGTCTTGCCTCCTGAGGTCTCATATCCAGCGGGTAAATGGTTCCTTGGGGAGTGTGATGAAAGAGCCCAATGTGACCAGCAGCAGCAACCCCTCCCTGCCTGATGCTGTAGCAGACAGCGACCTCCGGTGGAAGAACACAGTACTGACCCAGGTAATACCAACTGAAATGCTTCAGTGTTTTGGTTTTTCTTTTGTTGGATGTCAGAAAAGTTTAATGCATTTATCTACTGCATATCAACCACCACAAATGTTAAAAGTGCCATATTCCATCTTTCAGTTGAATAGCTCTTCTCAATCATCCTCAAATTTTAAGCAATGTCTAACAATGTGTTTGTGCCCATTTAATTTATCATGTTTACTTTGTTTTTCATTTTTCTTTTTTCATAGAAAGTGAGTGACATGAATTGTCAGATTTCCATGCTGGAATTGGAAAAAGATGCTCTCCGGGAACAGATTGGTGAACTGCAGACTTTTTGACTCATGAATGATTGTAAATAAATGCAACAAGTCAAAAGTTTGAACAGACCTCCTTATTCCATGTTTTTCTTTTTTTAAATTGTTTTTAACGATGTACACGAATGCCAAGGACACTGAAATTGTGAGAGAACAAGTATGGCATTATGTTGTAAACAAATTGTGTTAAATTACCCTTAATATGTTTGGTATTTTTGATTCTTCAAAGTAGCCACCTTTTGCATTGATGCCACCTTTGAACACTCTTGGCGTTCTCTCCCATCAGCTTCATGATCGTTTTTCAACAATCTTGAAGGAGGTCCCAGAGGTGTTGAGTACTTGTGGGCTACTTTTCTTTCACTGGATTTGGATTGGGGGAATGTGGACACCAGGACATCTGATACATCACTACATGACTCTCCTTGTTGGACAGATAGTCCTTACATAACCCAGAGGTGGGTTTTGGATCGTTGACCTGCAAACAAATGATGGCCACTAAGTGCAAATCAGAGGGTATGGCATATTGGTACAAAATCCTGTGGTATCCATGCTGGTTAAGTGTGCACTCAATTTTGATCAAGTCACCAACCATGTGACCAGCAATGCCCTGCCACACACCTCCTCCTCCATGCTTCACAGTAGGAATCACACATTCAGGAACCTTCTGTTCACCCTCTTTACATCTACTGAGTGGTTAGAAACAAAAATCTCAAATTTGTTCTCATCAGACCAAAAGACAGTTTCCACTGATGTAATGTGCATTTCTTGTGTTTCTTCCTCTGCACAAATCAACACATTAAGAAAGCAAGAAATGACACCAATTAATTAATGACTAGGCATAAATTGTCCTAATGAATCTGATGAAAGAGAATGCCTTGAGGGTACAAAGCTGTCATCAAAGCTAAATACAGCTACTTTGAGCAATCTGAAATATAAAACATGTTATGGGGTTGTTTAACACTTTTTTTGTTTACAACATAATTCCATGCATGTTCGTTCACTGTTACAATGTCTTAAGCATTAATGTAGTATTTTGATGATAATAGAAATTTAAAAACCACACAACAGGAGAAGGTATATTCTAACTTTTACCTGGTAGTGTATACAGTTGAGGTCAAAATTGTTACCCCCACCCCCGATCTGGTGAGAAGGGTTGTTGATAGATACAAAGCAGGAGAAGGACAAACAAAGTTATCAAAGCATTTCCAAGTACATGTATCCACAACTGGAGTGAGAAGCATTGACAATGTTTTGAAAAGAATCACATTTTCATTGGGTGGGAGGGTTAATTATGACCTCTACTGTACACAGATACACATTGTACTGAAACTTTCACAAAAATCTGTTAGCTGTGAACCTGTTGTAAATACATATTTAAAGTAAAAGTTTCTTCTAAGTACTGCATTTTTGTGTGTTTTCTTGCTATGACCCAAAACCAGATATGTTACCACTGTATAATGAGTCAAAATCTATTAATAAAGAGACAATCATTTGTATTCCTATATTAAACAAGTGTCTTTTCATCACTGAAGAACTGCAGGTTTTGAATGTAAGTGATGGAAAAATTTCAGAAGCACCAGAGAATTACCCTCTCCTTAAGATTAGAAACATGAGCAGCACATAAAACCGGACTGTGTCTTTTAAATTACTTATGTTGTGTTTTTCCTTTAATGCTGAATCTAAAAGCACTGTGGAAATTGGTATTTATAAAAGGTGGGCATCAGAGTGTGTCCTAACGCCTACAGTTCTGTTTCCGCCTCTGCATGTGGGCACTGTGTCTCAACACGTTGCAGGAACCTTTCGTGGTGGTCCCACACTGATCTTACTTCCAGATGATAAACTTTATCAAACCTAGTCATCATGCATGTTTGCTTGAATTCCCCCTCCCTGTGCTTTGCAATGTGTAGATTTGTAGCTTCATACAAAAAACCCAAAACATTAGCACTTTTGATACAGAAAAAAACTTCCATAGCTGACTCTTCTTTTCCCCTCATTTTCAGTGTTTTTCTATTCATGACTGTGAGAGCTTTACCGGGGACTTACACAGTTCACTTTATTAATCCCTGTGGGAAATTCAGTTATCCCTATAGTTCATAGAAAATAAAATATTCTAAAATAAATGTAAAACAAGCACTAATAGTGTGTATTTTAGTAGTAAAGAAGAACAGTAGGTTAAGTCAAAGCAGTGGTCTTGCTCAGTATTCTGTATTATAAACACAATGCACTCTGCAATATAAGATTGTTCTCTTGTACTTTAAAATTGAAGACAACATAAAAAACCTGATTTTGATCAGTTTGAGTTATTGGTGGACAATGTTAAAAGTCAGTGGAACTGGGCCCCAGTATCTAGAATTTCCCTAACAGCTAAACTGCTGTTTTTGTTTTAGTCTTCAATTTTTAGCATGAAACCCAAAGGCTGCATTGATTTGTTACAAATATTCCATTAACAAAGAGCACAGTTCACTAATATCTGCAACAAATCTGTGCAGGACTCTGATTAGGATCAGCAAGTAGGAACAAAAACACCCATGATGGCAGAGGCTTCAGTTTAAGTAGCTGAATGTTTTGTATCTTCAGAGTGCCACTGAACCATCAACCCCAGGGTACCAGCACCGAGCTAATTATTGGGTCTAATTCACATAGTGCACAGGCAAACACCTTTTGTAGAGAGTGTGTCATGCCTCTGTGGTTGTCAATGCCAGCATGGTTCACTTCACTGCACTCTGCTGGTCTCTCTAAACCCCTTTTACTTGTATACAATTTCATGCTTACTGTTCTTAATTGTGGTTTTGCTGGGTATCAGGAAATGTGTGGTGTTTCCATGCAGGTTTAAGGAGGTGGGGAAACATAAATACACAAATCGGTGAAGAGGAGGTGTTTTTAACCACAGAGTTTCCTCTTGCAGAGCTGTGGGTTCCCTGATAAACGCATACCTGAAAATATTAGGAAAGAAAAGCTTCCTGAGAACATAGCGATATAGTAAGTAGGTGGTCTTTGAAGAGCCCCCAGGTAACCAAAAACAAGGAGAGACACTTACTTCAAAATTCCATGTAGTCTCTTGAGCTATCTTGTTCATTAACTCAAACATTCAATTTCAGTCTGACAGCACAAATTTGATATGATACAGGGAAGGGAAAAGAAAGGCAATTCTAATTAAGTTTAATGGCTAATACTGACTTGGGCTAGTGCAGCTAAGGATACTCTGCACCAGCTTGTGGACAAGGCAAATTAAAGGACAAATATGGCAACTCCAAAGAGTGTGTGCAAAGGCCTGACCAGTCCTTTTGGATTATGTTGACAGAATATTAATATGACCAACTGTGTGGTTAAATGGAATTTCAAGCAAAAAATAATTTATCACTTTGAGTGACTGAAGCTACATCCATATATTTAATGTGTTCCTTAACAATAAGAAAAAAAAATACATTGCCTAACCTGTTGTTGTAGCACTCGATTTCAGTTGCTCTAACCAAATAAGCACTTTATTGCATGTGTATTTTGATATTTTAAAAGTCGTTTTACAAACCCCAATTCCACTGAAGTCGGGATGTTGTGTAACACGTAGATAAAAACAGAATGCAAATCCTTTTAAAAACTATATTCAGTGGAATACATACAGTACTTTTTTGAGCATCCCTCAACTTTCCCAGTCTTTTGTTGTCCCTGTCCCAGCTCTTCTGGAGCCTGTTGCAGGCTTAAAAAATGAGTGAATATTTGCAAAAAGAACAATAAAGTGTATCAGTTTCAACACTGAATATTCTGTCTTTGTAGTGTATTCAACTGAATATAGGTTGAAAGTAATTAGCAAATCATTGTACAGGTATTCTGTTTTTATTTACGTTTTACAACGTCCCGACTTTATTGGAATTGAGGTATGTACCATACCAACCGTTTTAACTTTAAGCCTATTTCTCATCTTGCGGATTCAAAAAGATAAATCTATTTTATTAACTATGTGACAGTTTTGACAGCTGTAAACATGGTTTAATACACTTTATTGTAGTTCATATTATCCTGATAAACTGAAGGAATTGTCATTGTTTTTTTTATCTTTAATTTATTCCAACTTCTTGATTACGTTTCATTAAACACGGGGCGTAAATGAGATCGATCCTAGTGAACATTTTCTCCATTGTCTGCAAGGCGGCTCTGGATTATCCGTCATTGTTGAACTCTGACCTCTTCTGAAGAGGGGCATCTCCAGGTGATATGTCCATCTCGGCCACGTTTAATTCCAACAGGCTCTGCAGGTGTTTGATATAGTCAATGGCCGCCCTCAGTGTCTCCACTTTGCTGAGCCTCTTGTCCTCAAACTCCTGCGGCAGATGCTCTCTGAGCCGCGCGTAACCTTCGTTTACGCAGCGCACCCTGTGACGCTCCCGTTCGTTTCTTTTCCGGATAAATGCAGGCTCGTATGTGTAATCACAAACAGTGAAGGGTCCATGAAAAGTGAAATACGGCAGTTTTCTGTAGGGTAACCTCTGGCCATGAGCAGGATTAATGTATGCCGCATCAAAGCGGAAGGGAAGCCCAAGTCGAAGCGCATCATTGTGCGCTTCGCTGTGATCAATGGAGATGCCGTGAAAAGCCAGTGGAGGGACGCATGCAATGTGCTCCATCAGCTCTGTTCTATGAGACATCTGTTTAACAACAGAAACCATTACACTTTTTAGAAAACAATGAAACAAATGCAAATAATTGTTTTCACCATAGTAAAAAAGTTTATCTTACCCCAGTTTCTTCACAATCATGTCCTTTTGCATTTACAAGAATTTCCTTTCAAATGTCACTTCACACTCGTGAGTTTAAATCAGGCATCTGCTTTAGAGTTTCACCCTGTGAGATGACACGCTGGTCACGGTGACAAACCCGTCAGTGGCTGTGACAGCCCGTTCCTTGAAGTTCTTGGTTCTAGGAGGGCATGGTGGGTGTGATCTGGGGTGGAGATGCAGCCCGTTTCTCATCAAGATAAAACTGTTGGCATAAAGTTTTTTTTTTCCTTTTGATGCAGCCTTTAAGCGGTTTCTATTACGAAGAAAAAAGATTATCTAATATATTACGTGTTAATATGTCAACAGTTTACAGATTAGGTTCTGGAGGATCTTTCACTGAAGGCAACAGAAAGATAAAATATATATATATAAGGTTCAGTACGGTTAATTGTGTTCTAAGTGCTTCTGATGCAAGATTAATGAGACATTTTGTTCACCTTAAAATGTAATAGTCCACAGGCCACAAAAATGAAAATTTGACCGGTGATCTGCCGGTCACACTAATATCCTACTACGCATGCGCAAGGGGCAGTATGCGCTATCATGGCCCCGTTCAGGGAGGTATTGTGTTGGTATGTTGTTGTTTTTGTGGCCTGTTACATTTCAAATCATACACATTTTTGCACCACTGTATATGGAGTTGATTGTGACGGGATACAGACACACTTGTAGCTGGTCAAAAGATGCATTTTGTCTTTGTTTTGGGCGATTTTTGGATCTAGATAGCGAAGCTAACCTTAGTAGCAATGTTGCAAAAGTGCTATGTTTCGCTAACAACTAGCTAGTTGGTTTCCAACAAGTATTTTAAAATATTACGCTAACCTGTCTGTAATTTTAAGTTGAATTACAAATGAAATTGGCATGTTGGACTTCGCGATGAATTAACGTGGCATTTTACTCTACAGGGAAATGAACTTAAAAGTATGCAGCTGTAACGTTACAAGGATACTGATGAATATTGTTCACTGAATTCAGGTAAGATACTGTACATTTCATGTTATGGCTATTATTTTATTATTCGTTGTCAGCGCCATGGAGAGGCTGATCAAACTAACAGCTTATAAAATGTACTACACAACCCACATACACACCAAAAGGCGCAGATAATTGGTTGATTGTTTGTCCTATTAATGATGGCTTTAGGCCCAGTTGAGCTTTGATGTTGTTTCACCAGGATGAATGACATGAACCTGAGTCCAGTGGGCATGGACCAGCTCAGTGTGCCCTCAGTGAGTGCCAGCCATCTGGGTCTGCCTACCTCCCCTACACACAACCCCATCCCCACTCCAGGTACAGAAAGCACAACCACACAATCCACATTTAAAAAGCACCAGAATACTTGCACTATCCTAACCAACTACAGTATAAAGAAATAATGCATACTGTATGGCTGTTGCACATTTTAGGCCTGCAATGCACTGTGCATTTTGACAGTGCAAATGTATCATGGACCAGTTTTCCATATTTTTTATATCTGGTTTCAGGCTCCCTTTCCTTGTTGATTTGAGGCTTGGTTTAATATCATCCCTTGGTTTTATTGTGGTTTAGGCATGCCAGTAGCCATCCCTAGCCTAGGTCCCTCACTGGGGTCCCTTCCCTCTGCCCTATCGCTGATGTTGCCCATGGGTCCACTGGGGGACAGAGGAGTTATGTGCGGCTTGCCGGAGAGAAATTACTCTTTGCCACCGCCTCCTTACCCTCACCTGGAGAGCAGCTACTTCCGACACATACTGCCAGGTGAGTTAATGACTGTGTAAAATAAAGAATTACTGTGAATTACTTTGATGATGGTCTCTGCATCCAGTTTAAATGTATGTATTGAGATGAAACCAGAATATCAAATCTACAAATCTCATTTTCAGAGTGTTCATACTGTATGTAACAGAAAGCTTCCTCATTTTGTTTCTGTAGGTATCTTGTCTTATCTGGCCGACCGTCCGCCACCACAGTATATTCATCCCAGTAGCCTTAACATGGACGGGCCCCTGTCTGTGGCCAGCAATAATCCCTCGGGTCTGGATCCCTATAGTGGCCCCGGTGGCCCTTTGGAGCAAGGCCTGGTGCCCATGGACTCCAGACAAGTTAGTAGCCAAGGAGACCTCCATCAGGCCAGTGCTCATGAATTGGGCTCCACTGGGTTGGCCATGGAGTCACGTGTCAGCAGTCCAATGTCTCCTGATAGAATGGGAGAAGAGCTAGCCACTATGGATGGAGTCGGTGTTGTAGCAGTGTCTGACACCCAGCAGCAGCTCGGAGGAGGACGACAACCACAGCCTCATGAGGGCCTGACAGGGGTGGATTCATCAGGGGGTGTTATGCCTCTTCATGGACCTCCTGTGCTCGAACTGCCAGTGGTGATGGAACCAGATCATATGGGGGGGCGAGTGGGCAGTGCAGCGGCTGGAGGAGCAGGAGGTCTTGGAGAGCAGCTTCACTCAAATGGGGAGCTCAACTCAGGTGTAGTCAGCGTGGTGCTTACTGGCTCCATGGCCACCCAGGGCCAGCTGGAGTCAGTGTCTCTACATGGACACTCTGGAATGGGACTGGAGGCAGTGAATGTGTCTCCCATCACTGCAGAGGTGTCACTGGGACCAGAAAATAATCTGGTGTTGGTCAACTCCACTCTACAGCTAGAGGATTCTACCTCCACCAAGGAAAACATGGTCACTACCTATACTATCTGTGAGTTTTTTAAACTAATGTTATCTTTTATTATCTTAGACATGTATACATTTCTTTCTGCTTTATTATCTGCAAGCTTTCTAATCACTTTATAGGGAAAGCCAAAATTAGGTCTATCTTGTTTGCTTTGAGATTTTCTTATTTGAAAATGGTAATTTTACAAACAGGGTTTTGTTTGCACCAACCTGAAAGGCAAGTGTATTTCACCTAAAATAACTTGTGTGCTGCTTTCATTTTTCAGGGTGCACACTGTGTGAGCGCTCATATACCTCAGACTGCCCTGAGCATGGCCCAGTCACATTCATCCCTGACACACCCATCCAAACCCGAGCACGTCTTTCTCTGCCACGTCCACTGTGCCTGCGCATCTCAGTGACTGATGAACCACTTGGTAAGGGTTTTTTTTTTTAAATAATTTGTTTCCTAAGTTTTGAATGTAGTGTTGGCTATACAATTTTAATAGATACAGATAATTGTTCTTAAGGTTACATGTCTGCATGTGTTCTTGAGTGAAAGCTGAAAAAAAAAAACTATTAAGAGATTGCTGATTATTGGCAAACACATGCCAAGCACTGGAACATTTCACATGTGATGTAGAATAAGTGGGTCAGCCGCTTGGCCTTTTAACAACACAACATGTTGGCTTTCCTCTTTGTGGATGAAGCAGACTAGATGTTACACTGATGAACAGGTTGCGCGTTGACATTACATAAAACAATGCTAAATTTGTTATACTGCTAGAGAGTAAAATTAATTTGTGATGACATGCTGACACAATGTGCTTTTTAAGGTGTTTTTGCACGGGACATTATTCCTCCAAGGACATGCTTTGGACCAATGGTTGGCCAGCATTGTAGCAATGTGGATCTGTCTGACTGGCCAGAAAAAGACACCCCACAGATATGGAAGGTTGGTTCTCATTTAATACAAGTACAAGGGCTGCAACAAGCAGATGGCAATAACAATATTATATATTCTAATATTTTCTGTGTCTCAGATGTACCATAACAATGTGCTGGAATTCTACATTGTAACAACAGATGAGAATGAATGCAACTGGATGATATTTGTTCGTAAAGCAAGGTAAGTCAAAGAACCAAGTGTGATTAATTATGCCCTTGTGCAGTTCAGCCATAACTGCATGTAAGGTGTTTAATCACTCAGTGTTTCTGTTTCTGATAGAATATTTACTTTGGGAATGTGCATATTTATATTTGTAGCTGTTAACACCTAACAAGAAAGAGGTTAAAACTATCGGTATGAGAGATGAACAACTAATGTAAAATATCACCAAAATTGCAATATGACCAATAGTGGTATCTAAAGCTGAGCTGCATTATGTTTTTAAATTATGCCAACCAAATTTATTAGTCCCTTTTCCACCAACATTCTCAGGAATTTTTATGACCAGAAGTTTATTTACCTGGGTAAAAGAATTCCTGATAATCTGTGTGGTTTGCATTTCTACCACATGCCAAAGTTCCGTAAAATTTATTCAAATCAGGCTGATTTATGGGGGATTTTTCATGCCTCATAGAATAATATGGATATTTTAAAAAGCATTACCACAAAATGTAGCAATTACTGTATGCCATTTGTATTTTTTCCTGGTGAAGGTCTGGGACCGAGACTTTGTAAAAATAAAAGATATTTTGCAAGTTTAGGCAATGTGTGGGAGTTTACCTGAGCACCACAAACTTGACACAGCTGCACTATGTTTATAGTCATTCTCTCTTAATTTTACTATACCTTGTTTACAGCATTGGGCTGAGTACACAGAAACAGTACTGAAATAAAAGTACTGATACTTTATGAACTTGGATTAATGAATGATCCTTTTTTCATTTATATCATTTTATGGATGTGTCCTAAACACTGCACTCATACAGATTTGCACAATTGGCTGCATTTATTTTTACACCTGTGCTACTTGAAGTGCTTATACTGTACTTGTACTTTGATGCCATACAAATGTACAGACAATATAAGGTCAGATTTTTTAAAATAAAACATTAGATAAAAAACAACAGGTGCAAAAACAACATGCTGTGAGATTTTAAAATAATTGATAAAAAGAGTCAGTGAATGCTGTATATGGTCAGGGCTCCCCTCAGAGCAGCCTGCCTATCTGTTGAGCTCCATTTTGTCTGTGTAACCATCTACAATTTGCCGGAGAAGACAGCCACGGTGCTCCAACCCGGACTTGTAATCGTGCTTCAGTTTCTTTGGCTTTTTGTGTATTTATTCCCTATGTTAAGCTCTGCCAGCTTGTCGGCTATTTTTCTGTACCCTGGGTTGTTTCAGGTCGTGACTCGAAGTCCTGCTGAATTTCTTCTTCTTCGGTAAAGATGCTCAGAAGGGCCTGGACCTCATTGTCCGTCCACTTATTATAACTTCACTTAATTTTTTTTGGTCCATTCTCCAAATGCTCAACAAATGAAGTGTAGCTCATACAAATGAAATAAACAAGTTTGCAGCAGTGCACTGACTTCCATGTACTGAAGAGCAAAATACTGTTCACCAGTCAGTGTTCTTAAGCACAGAGCCCCACACGCTAGAGAATTCCGGGTAATCTGAAAAGTCCTACCCCCTCCCAGGTTCTTTTTCCAGGAAAACTTTGGGGTCGAGGGAAGGTTTTTTTTACCTGGATAATTGCAGTGGAAATGCGCCGGGGCTTTTCAAAATTCCAGGCGAATGAGAAAAGTTGCTGTGGTGGAAAAGGGGCTAATATGTTCTGTATGTCTGTATTAGGACCCGTGAGGAGCAGAACCTGGTTGCCTACCCTGCCAATGGTAAACTGTTCTTTTGTACAACCACAGAGATTCACCCAGACCAAGAGCTTCTGTTCTATTACAGTAGAGACTACTGTAGACTAATAGGTGAGATGTAACACACTCATTGTGACTTCAGCTTTTGCCTCAGAATAAATCAGAAGTCTTGCTGATCTACTACTTACGGTAAATCATTTTATATTCCTTGTTCTGCTGTCCTGTGTCTCCACAGGAGTCCCCCAGGTGCCTGATGGCCAGATCTGCCAGTGTGGCAAAGAGTGTTCCTCCTTTTCTGAGCTCAAGGCTCATCTTAGCAGCCATAACAGTAACCACAACCATAACCAACACAGTCACAGCCCATCACAGCAGGACCACTCTCAGCAACAGCCTCAGCAGCAAAACATACAGGAGCCACAACCACAGCAGCAGCAACAACAACACACTCACCAAGAGGAGAAACTGACTAATGGGACCTCTAGCTCCTCATCTTCCCCGTGGCCTTGCCACGCCCATGCTGCAGGACAACCGAACAATGAGAGCAGTAGCAACAACACCAATGGCAGCAGGGACAGTGGTAATAGAGACTGTAATAATGTCACATCCAGAGCTTACACTAAAGGGCAAGGTCGTGTGCGGGAGAAGAAATTCAAGTGCAGCATGTGTTCTAGAGCTTTTATTACATCGACTAAACTCAATGTACACTTCATGGGGCATGTTGGGATGAAGCCTCATAAATGTGAATACTGCAGCAAGGCCTTCAGTGACCCCAGCAACCTCAGGATGCACCTCAAGATTCATACAGGTGTGTACAGGGATAATGAAAATGTAACAAGTCATATGACCTTGATTAAACTTTTTCAGCCTAAGCAGTCATTACAACCTTTTGGAATAAAATATATTTTTCACATTTCTTCTGAATGAATAAGTTCTGGTACTCACCAAACATATTTTTGTCAGACTAAAGTGATTGTTGCACTCTTCCTTCAACAGGTCAAAAGAACTACAGGTGCACAGTCTGTGAGAAGTCTTTCACCCAGAAATCCCATGTTGCATCTCACATGCTTATCCACACTGGTGCAGAGAAACTCAAGTGTGACCTTTGTGACCGGTCATTCATCAGAAAACATGATCTGAAACAGCACATGTTCTCTCACACACAGTATGTAACTTTATGGAAATTGGAGTTTTTATATATTTGAACAGTACAAAGACGCACTTAGAAAAATGACTGGTTTATAACCGCTTGTTCATTAATCACTTACTTGGTGTTGTTTTTCCACAGTGAAAGACGGATTCAGTGCCCTAAATGCAACAAACATTTCCTCAAGACCAACCACCTGAAGAAGCATATGAACTCTCACGAGGGCCGAAGAGACTTTATCTGCGAGAAATGCCACAAAGCTTTCCTCACCAAATACCACCTAACTCGTCATCTGAAGATATGTAAAGGGCCTAAGACTGAAAGAGCATCTCGTAAGGAGCTGGAAGTAGATGACGTGGAGGAGGAGGAGGAGGAGGAGGAAGAAGAGGAGGAGGATGATGATGATGATGATGATGATGGCAGAAGAGGAGTAGAAAGACTAGACTCGGTCAGCAATGAAGACTGTGGCTTAGATGTTGCAGGATATAACTCTGACAAGTCTCTGTCACCCCCACATTGAAAACACTGTGCCTCCGGAGATCTGTTAGTTTTTGATTTTGTAGTTATTGCCAAAAGTTACTTGTCACAGTTACTTTGTCGTAAGTTGAACATCTTCCACAATTACTACACATTAACTGCCATAATATATTTTTGAAACTCAAAAAATCAATGTAAAGAATGTAAAAAAATGTAAAAGCTGCTAAACAGTCCTATTATGAGCAAACTGCTCTACATTGAATCATGTTTCTACACAGATACTTTCCTTGTCATCTAACTCAGGCTTGTGTGATATTACTGGTTGGTAGGTTTCAGATGAACGGTCTTCTACGTGTTATTTCTTGATTGATTGTATTACTTAATAAAATGGAGTGAGTGATACTCATTTATAGTTGACCAGTAATGACAGTTGCAATTTCTGATGCCATAATCCTGCAATTTTAGTCCTGTTGAAGTGTAAATTCATAACTGCATGTGTTTATGTTCTATTATTTATTACTTCTTTGTATTTAAACATCAGTGAGGAAATGGTATTGTTTTATCATTCATCACAAGTGTTGATTTAATGTTCACTTTATTCTGTAGCTCCGTCCTATCTGTTAAATAATATTTAATAAATGAACATGTTAATTTGTCATTCTTACTCTTGAATGACTGTACTGTATATAAGGTGGTAAATCTGAGTATAGAGACAAAAGTACACCCACCTGTTGTCCATCCTGTGTAGATCTGTCAAGTTTGTCAAGCATTGAGCAAGTTCATATTTTATCTATTTATATTGCAGAGATTATATATATTTATACATAGATAGACTCAAAACCCCCAAAATATGAATTTTCACAGTGTACAACCTGTAAGTCATTCTTTCGTGCCATTACAATGAGGTTTTGTTTGTGAAGGTAAGATTTGTAGATAATAAAATGACATAGCTTTTCATATACAGTTTTCAAAAAAAATCCTCTCAAGTTGATACTTAACATCTATAACATAATAAAATAAAAGTCAGTCAATATAGACAATCTCTACATAAGTGAAAATATTAAAATGGGAGCAGTCTCGTAGATTTACCAGCTTTTTTTGTTTTTTGCATTGCTTTCCTGGGAAAGTCACACTGAGGTTGTACTTTGGTTAAGGTAATATTTATCAGCGTAAACCTCGGATAATATTAAAACTTTAAAGCCTTTGCGCCAATAAGCGGAAGTGACGAAATAAAGCTTCCGGATAAAATACAAACTATGCAGCGCCGCAGTAATCACTCACTTCAGCGTGGTATGAATTATACTAATTTCTTATGTCCTGTACTTGAAAGTTTTCATATCCTCCCCGTGGTAAAATGTCGTCTTTTGAATCCCTATCGTGCACTTGAATGTAACTAAACTGAGAAGTTACTCTACTTTGTCTTTCATTTCCGCACTGCTCATTCATAAGCTAGCTAACTGTAGCTAGCCGTTAGCTTTGTAGCAGCTCTGTGTGCTGCTGTGACAGCAGGTTGAAAGACAGTCACCAGTCAAATACATGAGTCAACGATATTACAAAGCAGCAGCCTAGATGTTGTCTCATAATTCTTAAATGACTGCACGCTGAATATGTCTATGTGTTCTTGCTTTTCTTCCAGCCTGAGTAGTGAGGAAAATCATGTTGACCCCACCGAAGGAGGGGACGCCCAGTATGATTGACAGGGCGCTGAGGATGAGGCGGGAGGAGCAGGCTCGACAAGTGGTCCTTGCCTGGGCTGTTCTCAATGTGTCCTTAGCTGGCATGATCTATACTGAAATGTGAGACCCTATATGGGTAAAGTATTTCACAGTTTCCATTGACTTATAGTGATTTCATTTTTGTGTTTGAACTTTAGTGTAACATGATGAAATATGCTGTATGTGGTGTTTTTCTGTTAGGTCTGGGAAATTGTTGAGCAGATACTACAACATCACATACTGGCCTATTTGGTACATTGGTGGGTTTCTCCATTCTTCATACAGCCATCTAATTGTGACATACCGTGGACTGAGTGAAATCCTTGACCTTAAATATGTTATTTCCTTGCCTTCCCTCCACTACAGAACTGGTTCTAGCCTCTTTGTTTAGCCTCAATGCTCTTTTTGACTTTTGGAAATACTTCAAATACACAATGGCTCCCTCCACAATTGCTGTAACCCCTGAACAACATCGTCTCCTTGGACTGAGAACGACAGGTAAGACTTTGAGGTTACATTTTAAGTCTGCATCCATACAGTTATTGAACTTTTAACATGCAGACATCATACACCTCTTTTCCAAAAATAACGGTCACACTCTTAATATTTTCTTGAGTCGCCTTTTAGTTTTGGTAATGGCATGCATTCACTGTGATAAGCTTACACCAGGTCATAACATGTTTCCATCCAAAGTTGCATTACGTTTTTGACAAGATTTGTATTGTATGAAGAGTTTTGTATTTACATATAGTCGTACTTCTACAGAAAATCCCTCCCTGCCTGGGGTTGAGGTCTGCACTGTGTGGCCAGTCTATGAGTGAAAATTATGTTTTAGCCTCCTTTCACCACTCTTTCATTATTTCAGCTGCATGAATCTTGACATTGTCATCTTGGAATAGGCATATGCTATTATGGAAGACACGGTGGTGCAGTGGGTTCACAGCTAGAAGGTCCTGGGTTCAATCCCAACACCGGGTGGTGGGGCCTTTCTGTGTGGAGTTTGCATGTTCTCCC
>JAQQAE010003569.1:0-19998 GCA_029823295.1 Pseudamia nigra | reverse complement strand
ATCCCCAACATAAACCCACAAGTCCCCATCATGCCGGGTGGCTCCCCCTAGCGGCACCCCACAGCCGCTACAATAATAAACATGCAATAATTGTTTTTCTCAGACGATTATACACTAATGAAAATACAGGTATGCATATTATAGTCCCTGTCTGCAAATAGATCTGTCTAAATGCTACACACTGTACCTTAAAGTGCAAAAATAAATATGTGAAGGTTTGCAACAACAGGAGACAAACATTCACATTGTCTAACGGAATCTGTTCCAGAAATTTCCTTTGTTCTACTATTAAAAACACTCATATCACTGCAGAGAACTATTTATTTATTCATGTATTCATTTGTCCCCATGTGGCTCAGGTTTGTCTTGTGTGATTGAGCCCCATGAGGAAGTCTTCACAAGGTTTGTAATGGTATTTATAAACTATGAAGAAATACAAGTCAGTCTGTTTGGCATCAAGAAACTGCATAAGAATATGTACAGAATGCCTGATCTGATCAGTGGAGTTAATCTGTTAATGTGTTGTGGTGGTTTCTTTGTTCTTGTCTTTGTTCTAGTCTTTGATGGCATTTAAATGAGTAAACTTGATTCAGTTTTCAAAGTGCTATTTTAGCTTTGAGTCTTACCTTTTCACTATGAATAATGCAACTGGTCATTTTGATAGTCATATGCATATGTTCAGAAAGATTTGAGGAAGATAAAAGGCACTGGTATAGTCTAAGATGAATTAAATATGACGTTCTGGAAACTGCGTTTTTTTACTCTTTCACCCATTGTGTATTCCCCCCAGCCCACTTTCCCCCATCTGCACGGAGCAGTGCACTTCGTGGTGCTGCAGCTCCCTCCCCCTTAGTGGGAGAAAATGTAATTGCCCCTTGGAGACAAATAAAGTATTATTGATTGATTGATGATTAACACTTTGACATTACAGAATATTAATATCCTGACTCCATTGAAGCATCAGGAAAATTATTTGGATTTTTCCATGGCGTATTTTTAGCATTTGTGAAGCAGTTTTGTTCGCATTAGAATTACAATTCTAGTTTTTGACATACTTCAGACATGTGGACACATGCACAGTAAAAAAATAATGCAGTGCTATTCAAATGTAGTTTGACTTTTCTTTCACTTTAGACAGTATGCACACAAGATATTCCATGGCATCTCACAGTAGTGAAATCATTAAACCCCTTCCTAACCTTCTGTGAGGAACATTTTCATACATTTAATGACAACCTGTAAATTCTTTGTTGTGATACACCCAGTCTCATGCAGTCTTTTCATTTTATTTTGGACTGCAGCTAGTGAAGTCACATATCTTTTTTGGATTTTCTTTTCAACATTTCAATACGTTTCTCATGCTTTTAATGAAAAACTGGCAGTCCTTGGTCCATCTTTGCTTCTCCTGTTGGATGCTCTTTTTGTACAAAATCATGTTTGAAATCATCTTTTCATCGTAGATGTTTCAGATATACCCTCTACAGGACTTTCATCTTTGATCTGGAGCACATCTGAATGCTCACACGAAAGTCCATATTTCCACTGCCTTGCTATATCTACTCTTAATTCTGTGCTTAAGAGCTTCACAGAGATTTTCCACAGTGATCCTGAGTCTCTCCAGGTCTGTCAGTGATATACAGTATAAATGACAGTTCTTGGATAGAAATGATTTGGTCTTATCCAGGCCTCAGAGATGCACCAGTGTTGTTGTGCGTGCTGAGCGTTATGTCCTGTGATACGAACAGTTCCACTGAAGCTTTTAAGTCTATTTTGCACCACAGTATGTAAACTACCCCAAACTCCTACTTTGCTTCTTTGAAGCATGTTGTTTTAAACATTTTAATTTCATGGATGCAATATAAAGCTAGTGATTCTTGGTCCATACTGTATTTGCTCCTCATAGACTAAACCTCTTCTTGGATGCTCCTGTTGGTCATTTTCACTCTTAATAGTCCAATAGACTACATGATTGAGGAGTTGGTTCAAATGGGGTTGTAATATTCAGCTGGTCTGAATTTGCTTTCACAACGCACTTTGTCAAAAGAAATAAACCTTTTGAATAACATATTCTCCCAGTTATCGGTCATGTGTTAAGAATGGCATCTGGTTCTTCATACCAAGAAACTTGTCGTTTTCTTCTAAACTGTCACTTCAAACATGTCGCGTATTTTTCTATATTGTTGGTTGTGATTTATTCACCTTTGTTCAGCACTGCGCTACTGTACAGATGAATCCCAGAGCCTCCATTTTACCACTAATTAGTTTGAAAAATTCATAGTTCTTGTGAGCACTTACCAGCAGTTATCATACATGTATATTTTTGTCAGACCATATTTCTATCAGAGCTGTTACCTCGTCATCACTCCACATCTGACTGTGAGCTAGTTCTCCCAGCTATCATACTGCACGCATGTTTCACGCATGTTGGTTCAGTTGAAGCAGACTGAGACCTATGTTTTTAGGTGGTCTGGAGGTCGCTTCTTTGATCCACATCACAGTTCACATGTGCATTAATACCTCCCCAAACTAACCAGACTTTCTGAGCAAATGAACAAGAGATAATTAAACAGGTATGGTGTGAATGTCCCCTAAAATTATAGTTTCAAGTCATATATCCTGAATGATTTTAATTCTTTTTCAGCCTGAAATTGCCACTGGATGATCTTTTTTGGAATGTATTGCAGACCCAAAATGGAGGAATAGGTGTACAGTATATTCAAATAAAAAGATGACTGGACAAAACCTGAACTATGTTGTGTCCATACTGTGTACAATGAAACAGAAGTCAAAATAAAAGGTTTTTTTTTTTTTACCTGGCTGAACTATTTTGACATAGGGCTTGTAATTAATGCCAGAGTCCTTGAAAATGTTTTTTAACAGCTGAAGGACAAATCACTGGAAAAACATGTAAAAACAACCATTAACAGGATGTGAGAGAATATAAAACTCACATCTGGATTCATGTTTCAAAACAAAATCAGCCACTAAAGCAGGTAGTAAAGAAGAATGTGAGTTTGGTCTCGTCTTTCACATTGAAGGGTCACCTGCACTGACTGCTGAGTGTTTCCACTGAGGCCGGTCCATCAGACAGTAGCAGACGGTTTTATCTCTGACATGAAGAGGCAGGTAGCTCGGGCCCTCAGGGCTCGACTGGCCAGGTTTCATCTCATCACGGATCAAATGTATGTCCATGAAATGCTTCCTTACCAGAAAACCACTGGGTTCATTTGCTTAGGAAAATGCGGTAGGAGGAAAAAGCCCTCTTACACTGATTTAACAGTGGGGAGGCAGCTGGGAGAATGGTCCTTTGTATTTCCCAGACTGAGTAAGATGGAAAACAGCTCATGGTAGTTTTCATTTAATGAAGTCATCTAACATATGTATATACAAGGCTCGGTGTGATTCCAGAGAGACACTTCTTATACTGGATTATAGCTCTCAATAAATGGCCCTTTACAAAAAGGTGCTTTTAACATGACTTGAACAGACCAGTATACTCTTTATATTTGAATTAGAAAGTTTCAAGTAGAATCTTATTGATCATATACTGTAGTCATTTTTGGACATCCAAAGCAAATGATTAGTCATTATTTGTGAGTTGACAAGGCTCTACTTTTTCTTAGATATTATATTTGTTCACAGTAGAGCAGTGGTTCCCAAACATTTTTGAAAAATGTGACATCTCCCAAAGTTAGAGAAATTCATTATTCATTATATAGATTTTTTCCCTCACATATCTTTATTGAATTTTGTTATATTTTGTTACAAATATGACAATAAAAAATAACAAAATAAGTTAATAAGCTGATCCAAGATAAAGCAAACGGTACACAGCAGACTTGTAGCAATGATAAAACAAATATCAAGCAATTGAGGAGTGACAGGTGAGACCAGTAGTGACCTTAAGGCTCATTTATGCTCAGTGTAAAGTATGCATATGGACTGTTCATATGGACGGTTTGTCTGTACTCTGTTTACATTACAAATGTAATTTGGTGCATTTTCAAAGTGTTTGCAATGCGTACCCAAACGCAGAAAATGGAGCAGTACCACCGGAAATTGTGGCGGCAGTGTTGCACAGTATGGCTCATGTGGTAGAAGCGGAAGAAGAAAAAGAACATAACGCACCATTAAAACTGAAAGAACAACAACAGAAATGGCTCAACTTTTTGAGGGTAGGCTGTGCCATTAACTGTATATTAGGGTGCTTTCACACCTGTTAGTCCGGTACAGTGGTTCGATTGGACCCACGAGTTGTTACAGTGTTGCAATTTTCAACTAGTTCGGTTCACATTCACACCAGCATTTTTGCAAAACCAACCACTATGAATGCTTTATAATCCCCCCACTCATGTGGCAGCGCTGTTTACAAAATACAGCGGTGCCTCGCATACCGACGATAATCCGTTCTGGCGTCACAGCCTCTATCTGAATCAGTTGTTATCCAATGCAACTTTTTCTATAAAAATATATGTAAAACCAATTAATCCGTTCTGGACCCACGACAAACTCCCATATAAAGTATGTATTACACACCCCTACCTGCACATTTATTCATTATTATAATTTGAAAAGAAAGCTATGCTAGTTATCTGAAACGGAATGAATGAAATTAGTTCTAAAAATTATTTAGAATGCATTCTTACCTTGGCTTATGACTTCATAGTGTATCCATGGACACTGCACACATCCATAACTGTAAACAACTCCAGAGACCGGAGATGCCGGCTAACGGCTGTTAACTGTGTCGGACACTAACGCTGCCTGGGCAGCGCCAGTGTCCGACTGTGTTGGACACAAATGCTGCCGGGCTAACTCCACTTCGGTTCTGGAGCTAACGCCACTCCGGAACCGGCTATGTTGTTAGCCGTAGCCATAGCCTGGGCAGTGCCATGCCGGCATGTCGGGCCGGGCAGCGCTGTGCCAGCGTGTCGGACACGGTCGGACACGGCGCTGCCCGGGCCGTGTTGACACAGCTAACAGCCGTTAGCAGCCTCTGTCTGTGTTAAGAGCCGGCAGCTCCGGTCTCTGGAGTTGTTTACAGTTGTGGACGTGTGCAGTGTCCAGAGACACACTACGAAGTCATAAGCCAAGGAAAGAATACATTCTAAATCATTTTTAGAACTACTTTCATTCATTCCATTTCAGAATGAATGAAATTAGCGGCTAGCACTAGCAGCTAGTGCTCTGACTTCCGGGTCATTCTCGTCGAGACCCGGAAGTGACGCATACGTGACCGGCTAGCGGATAGCGCTCTGACTTCTGGGTGATTCTCGTCGAGACCTGGAAGTGACGCAGGCGTGACCCGGCTGTCGTTGTCCGCATAATTTGTTGTTATGAGGTTCAATTTTTTTGCAGTTTTTTTCGTCGGTATCCAAATTTTTTGTTGTCAGAAGTGGTCGTTGTCCGAGGTTCACTGTACTGTGTTTTGAATGATGTAAGTGAGAGCTGATTGGCACAGCATTTGTAAAGGGAAAAATCCAGCAGACGAAAATATCGGATTTAGCTTTATTTTGGAATAATGAATGGTACTAGTTTACTTATTCTTGTGGCGATTTATTATTATCGTCATTTGTTTGTCCAAAAAGCACAAATACTGCTGTTATTCCAGCATGGAAATCATACTTGGGTAGAAAACACTGTGCGCTTCTTTTTTGCACGGAGAAGACATTTCAAAAGACTCTGACGTAGAGAAGTTCATAAGCTTTTTGAAATGTACGATACAGCTTGCTATGGAAGCCTCCGTAGACCAAAAAGTGCTACATTACAGACAGCTGGACCGAATCGAGTCCAGTGAGCGTTCTCACCATCAGTGAACCACACCGGAGTTCAGATCGAGGCGTACCGAGCCGTACCAAGACTACCTCAAAAAGGTGGTCTCGGTATGGTTCTTTAGTCCGGACCAAATCAAACTGGTCCGCTTTCACACTAGCCCAAATGAACCGAACATGCAGGTGTTCCGGACTGCGGTCTGCTTTAAGCGGACCAAATGCCATAGGTGTGAAAGCACCCTTAGTGTTGTCCTGGACAACATCTTGGATACAAAAACAGGATGCAACCATATTTGGATGAACAATGGCAGAGTGTAGCATGCCAGGGAACTCATGGGAAAGCTAGACACTAGCATCCTGTGGTGGTAAAACTTCATTAAGTTGTGCCAAAGTCATATTACAGTGTTGTTAGTGTAAACACCCACAACTGCAGTCGAGCATATTTCAGGTAAAACTATGCTCATATTGAATAAATAGAAAACATGATAGAAGGTGCGACTGAGTCTGACTTCAACAGCGAGTCAAGTTACCATAGCGACATGTCAATCAAATCCCAGCACAGCAGTGATTTGTCAGAATATTTGCAGTAATATCTTAATAACCCAGCAAAAAGTTAAAGATGGACCACCAGATCACTTATTAGAGGATCCAAATAAAATATTTGAGACCAGAATGACTCATGACAAAATTTTTTTCGCTTAGTATAGAGTCTACAACTCTGCATTAGAGAACAGAGCAGTCTGAACTCGGCACTGTCCTCTTGTGGATGTATTGCTTAACAATGCCAACGTAAAGTATGCATGGGAATATGAAGGTAGCGACGTTTGATATGCATGTACATATTTACATACCTAAAGTGAGCATAACTTTACCTTTACTGTAAACAGGCATCAAAATTTACAATCAGTGATGAAGCATCCAAGTGACTGTCAATTCAGTGAAACAAAGACATAGAGTCCAAATTCTCATAATCTGTCCCCACAAGGAATGAAGCAAGCAGGTCAGATATTCCAGAGGAAAGCATTCCATAAAGATTTTGTGCCAGGTTGTTTTAGTGGGAGGTTTGTCGCTTATCCAAGATATTAAGATACTATATGGCAAATTTCACAGAAATTAGTTCAAGTTCAAGTTATTTTGTCTTTAAAAAAAAAACAAGCAGTAGTGCCTCCTATTGAAAACCAGTAGTGCCATGTGTCCTTAAAGTTGATAGGATGTAGATCCTTAAGTCATTAAGAAATATACCAAGTTTCAAGTAAATTGGTCCTGCCATTTGTAATCGATAAAATTGACATGCACTGTATAATAATCACTATAACAGTTTTTAAACTGAACAGAATTATTAAAAAAACAATAAAGAAAATGAACAGAACAGGTCAAAGCAATGACCTAGTTAAAAGTCCTTCAGACCCACTGGGGTCCCATGAGTGGCCCTTCATAGTCCCCAAGCCCCTGGACTCCCACACTGGCCTCGGTATCAAAGTCACAGCATTATAAACATGAAGCAAAAGCCAAGAGCTGACACTGATATCCCCAAAGGTGGACAGCCTCCTGCAGCATGTGTGTCTGTGTACGTCTGTGAGTTAATGACTGTTTCATTAGGCTGCTGTGTGTCCCTGCATGTGTGTCTGTGTGTGTTTTTGAGTGTGTGTGTGTGTGTTAGTGTACAGGCCTATCTTTGGATGGTGAGCAGCACAACAGCAAATTTAGAGATTCAAAATAATCATCAAAATAGACAAAAACAAACGAACTGCATAATCAAGTGAATAAAAACTTGGAAAATAATAAACAAACTAAACTGAACTGTCAATAAAACAAACAATCAACAGAATGAGCAATAATTAACAAAAACGAAAGAAAATATCAATAAAACATACAAAACATCAATAAAACAAACAAAAATTCACCAAAATGAGCAATGATAAAAATCAAATAAAATATCATGTGAAAAAACTAAATAATCAACAAATGAACAGTAATGAACAAAAATGAAACAAAACATCAATAAGATACATAGTAAATCAACAAAATGAGCAGTTATGAAAAAATGAAACAAAATGTTTTTTAGTCAAACAAAATAATTAACAAATGAGCAATAATAAACAAAAATAAATAAAATAATCAATAAAGCAAACAAAATTGTCAACAAAGTGAGTAATAATGAACAAACGGTAAACAAAATATCAATAAAATGAGCAACATTATCAACAAAATGAAAAACAATACAATATAATCAACATAATGGGAAAATATGAACTAAACCGACCAAAAAATGACAAGCAGTTTCCAAAATAAACAACATAGTGAATAACAATTAGCTAAGTGATCGGCAAAATGAGAAGCATTGAACAAAAACTGGACAACATTGTCAGAAATAATATAGCATTGTAAACATGAAGTGAAAGCCAAGGGCTGACACTGATATCCCCAAAGGTGTACAGTCTCCTGCAGCATGTGTGTTTGTGTACGTCTGTGAGTTAATGACTATTTCATTAGGCTGGTGTGTGTCCCTGCGTGCGTGTGTGTGTTAGTGTGTTGGCCTATCTTTGGATGGTGAGCAGCACAGGAACAAATTTAGAGATTCAAAACAAACAGTCACACAGTTAAAATCCAACAAAAGACTGTTGATGGAGAAGTAAAGAGAGACACAAAGAAAGAGAGAGAGAGGAGAGGTGGTGGGGTTGAGAGCAGGGAGGGAGGCAGGGGGGCAGCAAGTTGAAACCCAAGCTTTCTGGGCCCTGTTTTCCCTTCCTTCGGGCAATCTGTGGCTGGTAAAAAATGTGCTGTATATTTGAAGTGTTGGGTCACGTGACGAAGGCAGGGTTTGTGAATCAAAGTACACAATGATTTCAGGAGGAGAGAGAGAAAGAGTGAGTGAGAGACGGGAAAAGAGGAGGGAGGCGGAATGCAACAGGCTGAGCTCTATCGCCGCTGTGAGAGGGACTTCTGACTGACAAACACAACTACTCCACTCTGTGTCCGCTCACGTCTCCACTGCCGTACCCTCACTGATCACCAGTCTGTGCAGTGTTCACATCCAGTGTCTGGTAAGTTTGGTTTTCAGGCCTCTTTAGGAGCCTTTTCTGATGTATTTTCCCTTATAACTTTGGCAAAAAGAAGACAGACAGAGGACATGTTAGAGCATGAGTGAAATGTGTGTGTCAGTGTGTGAGTCGGACAGCATGAGTGCAGAGTGAGTTTCCTGAGGACAGCTTTAATTGAGAACAGAGATTGCAAGAGAGGAAGAAAGAACAACAGAAACAGCTAGGGAGAGGAATGAAAGCTGATCAGCACTTGCATGTGGTCCGAGGCGGCTCCATGTGAGGAGATGAAGGATTACATATGAGAGTGTGTCCTCATTTGTTTGCCCTTTGATGGATGCACATATGTGTTTATTCCTGAGTTCATAAACTTTCAAAGTTGCTGACAGATTGCAACCACTACCATGAACTTCTACACAGGAAACAAAAGGGATCCATGGAGAAGGGATATTTGGATTCCTTACATTTTTTTAAGGAATAACACTATCAAGAAAATATGTTTATACACAAGGAAACACAACTCTGTCTTTCCATGTTTACACCAGTCACCTTGCTGAGTGCTACAGGTGGCCTTGGTAGTCATCTCCCCAGACAGAGTGGCTGCTTTAGCCTGCAGGCTCCCAGCCAACAGACTGACTGTCAGACTTGATGGATCACTCCATCAACATCACAAATGGCTGGGTCTGGTCTACCTGAGTACATACACACTCTCAGTCCCTCGTCCCCTCTGACGGTTATGTAAACAGATTTCCATCCAACCAATTATGTAAGAGGGACAGAAACTATGATATAGTCTACTCCGGATATCACCAGACAATCTGCCTCTGTGTTTGATTAGTGCTGCTTTGCATTGTGTGCCTGTGTGTGATAATGTGTGTCGTGGGCATAGACTTACTGACCCTCCCATATTGAAACACAAACTCTTTTTATACAGTCTGTGAATCATTCCAAATAGCATCCTTTGTGCGACATGCGCTATATAAGTCCAGATGTATGTTTGATTGATGGTTGTGATTAAGATGCTATTTATCTGCTCGGTGTGTCTTCCCAGCTGATCCGAGCTGTCTGTGTCTGTCCGCTAACACCACACTGCTGACCGCTCTCACCATGACACTCTCTGCCTCGCACCACAATGCACAGCCCTGCCGAGAGCCATTCTAGCAAAGTCTTGACAAATCTATTCTAGACTAATTTTCCCTTAATGTCTGAAGGAATGTTTATCAGCACGTCCACAGGAAAAGGTGGACAAGTGGGGCAAAAATAGTTGGGTGGAAAACAACACATGGTATAATAGAGCGCTCGCACTGTGAAGAGCAGAGACAGACTCTAAAAAGTCTCCTCTTTGTCTTTTGCTTTTTGTCCTTTGTCTCCATCATCTGTTTTTCTCCATTTGGATGGATTTGTTTTTTCTCACACACTCCTGGTCACTTTCTTTGACACTGGACATCAGAGTGAGTTCAGATATCTGCCTGCAGCAAAACTTTCTGATTCTCAATTTCCTCATTTAAGGACATTTGGGGCGGATGCATCTGCTCTTCGTTATTTTATTTCTTTGGTTTCATCACTTGGAGAAGAAACTTCCAGAGTTTGTAAGTGTTTGCATGTGCAAGACTATGGGTGTGTTGGACGTAGCCCCTTTAAATGTAATGCAATCTTTGTCTTTGTTCTCTACAATTTTCAGGAATGACAGCCCCTTAGGCTGACATGGCTGTCTGTCTCCACTCTTTCCCCCCCTTTCGTCTCTTTCCTGCATTTCTTCAACATAGTAAACATCTCCATCCTCATAGCTGGTCTGCATCAGCTGTGTTTGATTTTGAATAGAGGTGTTCTCTTGATTGCAACATATAAACGGGAACTTCCAAAAGAAAGAAACAAGCCTCTCCTTCTTGTTTGTGTGAGTCTGGACACAAACGCTTTTGTTCAGCAGAATTACATATCATCCATGAAGTTATTTAGAGAGATTTTGGTGAGAGCCATGCGCTGGCTGCGGTTTGGTCTGATGTGCCCAACTGACTCCAGAGCTTCACTTGTAACATTTATTGTTGCTTTCACTGCACTTTTTCAAAATTCAATGCTGAATGTGTTTCAGTGTGTTTAATCACTGCCTGAGGCTGCTGTTTAGTACAAGCTACAAGGCCTTTAAACAAAGTTCTAATCCCTTCAGTGGAGAAACAGGGAGATATGGACTGAGTGTGTGTGACTATGTACGTGTGTGTGAAATACAGTGGCGGTTCAGGGGACTTTAGGCTCACTTTTCACTTTAATACTATATGAAAGGCTGCTTACCAAATGCCTCAATTAGTCCTGACCCGTGGTCCGGCTCCTGAGCCTGGAGCGACAGGAGCTGACCCTGATTGTCAACCTGAAGACCCTGGACAGCCCACAGGGTCAGCTCCACATAATGACAACATTGTATGTTTCTTAAAACATTACTATCATCAACATCATCCGCTGTTAATGCACAAAAATCACTCTGTTATTCTGTGCATGTTGGACAGTTTAAGTCTGTTTACAAGTGTAAGACTTGAATTTGGTAAAGACTAAAGTAAAAGTGTTTAAAGACTTTCAGATCATTAATTTAACATAGAAACGTTTACACATTATGTGAAATTTAGTTAAAGACTGAGTATAGATATATTATCATTCATTTAGTTTATTTGTTAGTTTTGTTTTTTCTGTCAAAAAAGCTAAGGTAAGCTAATGTTACTATAACACAGGTTAATCATATATTGATGCAAATCTGTATTTTTTATCATAATCCTACACAGTCAAGGTGCTGCCAACTAATCAATGAACCAATGATGCCAAAAATATCTGTTCACAATTTTTATCTACACTCAGCAATTGCTTCTGTAATAATGTAGAAATGTAAAAAAATAGTACAGAACTCATTCATTTTTGTGTAGATTTGAGTTTCATTTGATTGAAACAGAAAAAAAGAAGTGTTTGTGGACTGTTCTCATGGGTCTCTTTCCTTCAAATTATAACAATGTGCTGTTAATACTGACAAATGCATTTTGACTAAACTGCTGACTAATCTGAACTTTCAGCTATTTTCTGGGAACAGCTGTATTCATAAACATTTTGGCTAGATCTATTGTAATAGAATTTACTTGGGATTGACAGTTCACATACAACAGTGCACAGAATAGATTTCAAATGCAGTGCTTGGGCCTAATATATACATCTCTTTGCACATTCCTGACTAAGCTAACGATGTAATGGTTTGCATAAACTCAAAGTATGTGTTTAGTATAGCCAGAAAGATTTTGTGGCTGCAAAATGTCATTCACTGACACTGATGGTTTATGGCTCAACAATATTTGTATTACTCAGAAGACATTTTTATATGACAGTTTGACATAAAATATAGTATGGTCATTTGTTGTATAATCTAATTATGTTGTTTGTGGGTGATGGTGCTCGTGTTTTTTCTGTGCTCTCATGGTTTCTGCGTGTCTCTATGTGCATTTTCTACTTGTCGTTTTAAGCACAGCTCATTGCTGACTGCATTCACTTAGAATAAACTCAATTTAATTGTGGTTTTATGGGTTTCAGATAATCATCCAGGCTGAAGTCATGCTTTTCCTTGAATTTGGACATTTCTAGGGGAGTTTTTATCTTTCATTTTTTTTCAGACCTTTATTTAATTTGTTTTTTTACTGACAGCAGCTGTCATGCATTTATATTTATTTAAAAAATGACATTTTACATACCCTACCAGTCAAAAGTTCACACTCATCTTCTCCTTCACTGTTTTTTCTTTATTTCTATTGTTTTCAGTGTCCAAACTGTGAAAGAACATGTGTGGAATTACAGACAACAATAACGTGTAAAAAAAAAAAATCCAAAACATGTTTTACATTGTAGTTGACAGCTTTGTACACACATGCCACTCTCTCAGAATGTCATGAGTGTACAAATCTGTCTCTCAGATTCACAAGGCAGTCACCCGGAATAGTTTTCAATTCACAGTTGAGTTTATTTGTGCCATTTCTTGTCTTCTTAATGTGCATTAGACCAGTGGTTCACAAACATTTTTCTCGGTACCTTTTTTCACAACTGTCATGACCCACATCACAAGTCTGTACATCATGAGAAGTAGTGAATTTGTGCATAAGTTAATGCTTTTGACCATTTTAACTACTATTTTCTCTTTACAAGGCTTACATTATTATCTAAAGCAGATAAATGACCCATTTTGACGAGATGTGGCCTTGAAGAACTCACTTTTTAAAAAATATACAGTGTACTTTTCAAGACATAAGCGCTGTAATTCTCAATAATTGCATTTAGGCAAAGGTAACAGACTCTGATTCATTCTTAAGTGTATTAGAATCGCAATAATCAGAACAATACAAACATTAAATATCAAAAACATGGTTATTGCTTACTTGAAATGCCAATTTGTTTTGCAACCCAAATAAATTCTCCTGCCACTCACCAGTGGGTCCTGAATCAGTGGTTGGGAAAGGCTGCTTTAGAAACATCAGTTATTTTATGCAGAAGAAGCATGGCGACAGAGTCAATGGCCCAAGTAGTGCTGCTACAGAAGCACTCAGCTAAATAAAGAGAAAAGACAGCCCATCATTACTTTAAGAGATAAAGGTCAGTCAATCCAAAAAAACTTCAGGTACTTTGAATGTGTCCCCAAATTCAGTCTCCAAAACCATCAAACACTGTGATGAAGCTGTGTCTCATGAAGACCGTCCCAGGAAAGGAAGACCAAGAAGATAAGTTTGTTAGAATTACCAGCCTCAGAAACCACCAATTTGTGACACCTCAGATAGTATTTGATGGCTTGGCACCTGCACTTGTGGATATTTTCAAAGTTCTTGAGATTTTTCAGACTGACTGAAGTAATGATAGACCTTTTCTCTTTACTCACTTGAATGAATCTCGTGAGAAAATGCCGTGAGTGTGCTACTTTTGAACAATCTAAAATGTAAAACATGTTCTGTGTTGTTTAACACTTTTTTCTTCCATATGTGTTCTTTCACACTTTGGATGTCTACTGAAACAGAAAGCATGTCCAAAGCCTTGACTGGTAGCAGAATGCTCATATTCACAATTTGTTTTTATTTTCTTCATCTGATTAAACTCTGCACTCATGTTTTAAATCAGTTCATAACATAGTAATCCTTATTACAATGAAAATCAGCACAAAAGAACATCAAATATGTGAAGTCAAAGAAACATATCCGAAACGAGCTCCATTAGGTAATCGCAAAGGCAAAGTCCCGAAAGAGTGTTGCCATTGAACACCCGCCTATTTTCCAATTGACTCACTTGGTTCTGGACAGAAGCCACACACTAGTTTAGAAACAGAAACATGAACTAGATGTGAGTGTTTTCTTTCTATTTACTGACAGGAGAAAGTAGAAAATTAAAGTGCAGAGTGAAGGAGCAGATGTTCCGACCCATGTGGCCACAAGATCAAAGTGTGTTTATCATCACGCAAACAGTTTCGAAGCCTCAGACAAGTGTTCGCACTCAGATGAACACAAATGGAAGAAGAGATGAAAAAACAAAACACATAATCCATCTGTTAGGGCTCTGTTCACAGCAGTGGTTCTCAACTGGTGGGTCAGGATCCAAAAGTGGGTCACGGACTTGTTCTGGGTGGGTTTTAAAGCGTGGTGTTATTTGTTTTTATCTGAAGTCAGACGTTGATCGACAGGTGCGGTATCTATTGCCATGGTAACGTAGACATTTGACTGACAGATTTCATCTGGAATTGTCCTTTTTCTTAATTATGTCATTCATGATTTTGTTTTTGTTTTGTTTTTGTTTACATTATTGGTCATTGTCTTAATTTTTTACTTTGTTTACTTTCTGACTTTTTTTGCTCATATTTTTGTTATTCTATTATTTTTTCCATTTTTGTTTATTGGACTTGGACATTCATTGGTTTATAATTATTTTGCTCTTTTTCTGGATTATTTTTTTTCATTTTGGTTGTCATTTTTTGTTTGTTTTGTGGGCATTTTGTTCATTTCATTTTTTATTTTGAATAATTTACAAAAAAGTGAGTGTACATTGTGTTATATTTTTTGATCATTTTGCTTTCTGAATTTGAATAGTCATTAAAAATGTGTGTATTTTGTTCAGAATATGCACATGCTACTATATAAGTGTCTGTACTAACTCATAAAATATTACTAATAAAAAAATACATTAAAGTGGGCATCAAGTTGGTGACCAATTGAAAATGTGTGTCACATTTGAGAAGCACTAATTTAGAACATCAGCCATATAAGAAAATGCAAAACTTGCTGTTTTATTCTATAAAGTTATGTGGTCATATTCTGAGTATACTTTGAAATCAGTGGTGTCTTTTGAAACTATACAACACGTGTGTGTCTAGTTTAATGGGAACATTTATGTACAGTACAGTCTAAAACCTGGGTCATTTCTAAAAATCCCTGCAGTGCAATAAACAAACATCGAACACTGATCCATGAAATATTTGCTACTCATAACAAAAGGAAAACTGGACTTTTTTGATGTGGAGGAGAGAGAAATAACAAATAAAAACACACAAACTGTTCAAAATCCAAAAGGGAGCTGATGAATGAAAGCTGCAGTGTGGAGTCTGACCCCATATGCTTCAGGAGATGATGATGACTGTTAAATCAGGAACTGATTTAATAATTCATGCACCTCAAAGTCTGCTGACTCCCAACACCTCAGGCAACAAAGACCAAACATACTGTAAACACAACAGTTGTGTCTCAAAAAAAAAACTGTATTAAATCAAACCCTGACTGAGCACCCATAATGTTTGTTTTCCTGAACAAAGGTTTCTTTCACAAAGCCACTAGGTAGACACTGAACCTGTCAACGCAAATCTACTTATGAGAGGGGAAAATCTAATTCAGTTCTAAAAGCTAAATCATAAAGATAGGGTCACTCTGAAGATTAGAGAACACATTCAGATTCAGACAACTTCATTAATCCTAAAAGGGCACTTAATTTGCTGCCAGCAGTCAGTACATACAACATCTTACAAGCACAGATAAGACTGGTATGTCACTGAGCACAACAGCAGGAACAATGGGCAACAAAATTTAAATAAGAAGACCGTGATCGGCCATGACATGATCCGCCATCAACCATGAAGTCTTGTAATGGCAAATTCCCAACCCACTTTTGAAATTGACTGTGACCTTGACCTTTTTCCTTGAAGGTCACAGCAAATTTGGAAACAGCATAGTCAATAACCCAGGGTTATATGACATTTTCAACCTCACGAAGTAAGTCAAAGTGCAATCATTGCTGATCGTCAAGATCATTTGATAAGTGAGAGGTGAACCAGAGTCTATTTTATCACATTTTGAAATGTAGGGCCTCTAGCGATTGTACTTTTGTTACTATAGGTCAAAATATGTTTTTATTATGTATGTATGAAGGAGACCTAATTAATATGCAAATAAGGTGGTGGTTGCCATAGTAACGCTTCCAGCTACCCAGACTACCCATGTGCCAAGTTTGGTCCCCATTCATTAAATGTCTGAAATCAGCAACATTGGAGGGTTTTGAGCGTGAACGGTCTGATTGAGATGTCACAGCGACCCAGGCTTTGACCCGTGCAAAACCTTCACTTTTGAGTCATTCAGAGGTGAACTTGCTGGTGTGTTTAGGATTATCGTCCTGCTGTCTAACCCAAGTGCTCTTGAGCTTGAGGTCACAAACTGAAGGTCACACTTTTACCTTTAGGATTTTCTGGTAGAGAGCAGAATTCATGTTCCATCAATTTCAGCAGGTCCTGAAAGCAGTGAAGTAGCCCCAGACTGTCACATACCACCACCATGTTTGGCTGTTGGAATGACATTAACTTTATGAAATGCTGTGTTAGTTTTATGTCAGATGTACAGTAAGGGGACACACACCTTCCAAAAAGTTCAACTTTTGCCTCATCAGTCCACAGAACATTTTCCCAAAAGTCTTGGGGATCATCAAGATGTTTTTGCCAAATGTGAGACATGCCTTTGTATTCGTTTCTTTTGTGGTTTTCACTCTACCTTGAATGTCATTTTAAGCCAGTCTGTGTCATATTGTATACACTGACCCTGAGGTACATGAGGTCTGCAGTTCTTTAGATGTTCTTCTGGGTTCTTTTGTGACCTCCTGGTGAGTTGTGTTCTTGGAGTAATTCTGGTAGGCCACACACTAGGGAAAGTTTACCAGTGTTCCAAGTTTTCTCCATTTGTGGATCATGGTTCTCACCAAGGTCAGCCTAAGTCCCAAAGCCTTAGAGATGGTTTTGTAACCCTTTCCAGACTGACAGATGTCAAGGACATTGTTGAATTTCTTTAGATAGTGGCAAGATGTGACCTATTACCCTACTTCACTTTGTCAGACAGGTTCTATTTATGTGATTTCTTGATCCAACACGTCTGTCAGTAATCAGATCTGGGTGTGCCTGGTGAAACTGTTAGAGCTGAAATAGTTAATCATAATGAACTCATGATTTAACAGGCCTGATGTACAAAACCTAGTTTATATATCCAAAGAATATGGAATGGTGTGAATTCAGTTCATAATCAAAGTACAGGTGAGTTTGAGAGTGACTGGTGGCAGGATTCCTGTCACTAATGACGTCCTCCACTCTGTGTGTTTAACATCTGAATTTGTGCATGTGGTTTCAAAACTGTGACTTCAGGCTGATTTGTGCTGGAAAAACATAAAATTCTGTCACATTTACACATAGGATAACCAGATCCAGATGATACCACTAATAGGGACTTTAGATACGACTTTCAGAAGATTGCTTTTGTCATTTCATTTCATGTTAACATAACATAATAAAATAGGGGCATAAAGTGTAGCGGCAGAGGTTATGTGCAAACTAGTGGTAATAATGCGAGTAGTTTGCATCGTTTTCACACCAAAGCTGTTTTTAATCTCATAGTCTGGGAAACAGGAGCATCAGTTGTATGTGTGTCTGTGTGAGTACTTGTGTGTCAGCAGGACCTGGACCAGGTGACCCAGTCTGACCTGACCCAGCCAGGTCTCATAAAAGCAGCATTGAGGCCTGGAGGCCTGGAGACACAGCACTGCTTTTGTTGCCCTACCCAAGGTGTATTCCCCCTGGAGGGATGGTGATGGGAGGGGGGGCAGGGCGGTGGTGTTACTCATTAGAGAGAAAGAAACCGTTCCTTGGCTTGGGCGCACATTATTTCATAGTTTATTAGTGGAAATAAAACTTTCTTTTTTAAAAGTTTTTTGTAACCATTCGGCCTGGTTTTCTCCTTCCTCCCATGGTGCTTTACCACAGTTTGCTCTTTTTCTTATTAATCTGCTTTCCACTAATTAATAGGCCTGTCCACTCCATGCACATGGTCTGCCAGATGCTTCAGTCCCTTTCCTATGTGCCTTTCTTTTCCTCTGTTTCCTTGTATCTTTTCCATCTTTTTCAGCTTTCTGTGCTTTGTTTTTCTTCATCCCAGTCCTTTTATACATCTGGCTTTCATACTAGTGATTTCAGCTTTGAATGTGATCGGTTATGGAGTCAGCTTGAAGTCGAGGAACCCAAATGCTGCATCTGTTGAAGAGTTGTACATCCTATATTTACTCTTTCATTCTTCAAGGTCAATTGCAGCTTTCAATGGTGCTTCAGCATGTGTGAACGCGGTGTGTTTTCCACTGATTACTTGCCCATGAACATGATTAAAGTCACAGAACATCTGTGTATGTTCACTTCTGCTGCATACATGTCCATGCTTGTACTTTTCTGGTTTCAGGCAAGCAGGCATGTGCATCCATATGTTTTTTTTTAAATGTGACCATTCCACAACACAGTACAATCACTTTTTTTAATCACCACACACTTCGTCTAGCCAGTGTTTGGCATTCTTTGATCGTAAAACACAAAAGAGCTCTGTGAAAATAGTTGCAGGGACTCTCCCTAGCTGGTCCTCACAGTGAAGAAAAACCGCAGCAGAGCCAAGCAGTTACAGAAAATATGTCAATATGGGAAATATGACTTTAAAAACAACACTCACAGTGCTGACTTTGTGGCTTTGTGTGTGTGCAGTATGCTCTGTAGTGCATATGTGTGTGCAAAGAAATAGCAGCTCTACGAACAAAAGGATGTAGGGGAATGTTACCCTAATAATAGCCCCGCAGATGGCTTGATGATGATGAGTCTAATGTTATGTCCATTTATCTTAATAAAGAAAAACATATTATAATTCAACAGCACCATCAAAACAAACTGTGGCAACTATAACATTTTAGTCAAGAGGTCAACATATAAACCCTCCACATGGAGGAATAAAGCATGTTTTTACACAGATGCACCAAATAAACAAAATTAATCCACTTCCAAAAAAGTTCAGCCAGGTAGAAATATGCAAATTATAAAAGAATGTAGCTCTGTGAAAAGTGATTTTGCCTTGTATTTCATTGTGACCAGCATGAACCAGCAACTTAATGTTTTCCCATACACCACATTACGCTACAAAGGTAAAGTGCAGTAAATCCATATTTGGTTCAAATTGAGAACAGACTAGAACTGGACCCGCTGACATCTAATATATTTTGTGACAAACAGTCATCAGTCAATCAAGTTTCATTTCAGTTTCAAACGCTGTGTCAAGTTTGCAGTATCTCCAAAATGCAGGCAGAAACTGAGGCATTACTGGTAAATTACTGCACTTAGGCTTCAGTCTTTTGACTGAAAACAGAGGGCAAAATATTTGAGATGAACAAAATCAACAAAGTGAACAAAATTAGAACGGAAATGAACAAAATAATAAAGGGAGTTAACAAAAATACACATATAATGAAATAAATGAACAAAATAAAAACCAAAATGAAGAATATATGCAGAAAAATGAACAAAATAAATATAAAGCTGACTAAAATGAACTCAAAGTCTCAAAAAGGAACCAACTAAGGGGAAAAAGCAATGAAAAATTAAGCTAATGTACAAAATAATATTTAAATGAACAAAAATGAACGCAAAAAATTTAAATGAATTCTAAGGGACAGAGAAAAGCATTGTCTTGGTGGTTGTAACTGCTATTATTGAGATTAGAATTGTGTGGCCTTCTCATTTTGTGTCTGATGGTTGTTTTCTGTATTTTCTGTAGTTGTAATACAACTTTTATGTGTTCTGAGGGGGCAGTCCTGGCCAATTCTCTCTTGTAAAAGAGTTTTTTAATCTCAATGAGACTTTTCAG
>JAQQAE010003568.1:0-20013 GCA_029823295.1 Pseudamia nigra | reverse complement strand
GAGCTGATCGGCTGCCTGCAATCCAACATGGAGTAGAGAGAGATGGGGCTCTAGCGGGGCCACCCCTCGGTAACAACAGCGACAACGCGCTTTTTACGCACAACTGGAACCGGAGTCGAAGGCAAAAACATGCGCCTTAGGACTTAAAAACGAAGCGTGTGCCTTGTGTGTGCGTGCGTGTGTTTGGGAAGGAGGGGGGGTGAACAGAGGAGAGGAGAAGCGCTGGATTAGGCTACGAAACTGTCTGTGTAGGCTACGTTACCAGCTGGAGGACGATGGGGTATTAAAGTTAGGAGAGGGGGCATTTGTGATCCGAAAGCAACTGAGCGTCTCGGGGAGGGAGAGTGTCGGCAGGAGACGGAGCCACGGCCAGTCGAAGGCGAACGCACAAGAGCCGACACTCGCACAAAGGCGCAGGAGGGATTTATGCGGAATTGGAGACAGACTCGGAGAAGCCGCGGTGAAAGAATGACGAGCGAAAAGTATGCAACCGCCGTGGTCCATTACCTGAGGTGAAACGAGAAAATGATAGAAGAAATCCACCCAAACGAGTAAGTAGACTCTTTAAACATGAGGCTCTTTTTCACTGTCGCTACAAGTTGGAGATGATTGGGGAACTTGGTGGAATGTGCAGGGTTCAACTCCACGCCAAAGGGTTCACGAGTGGGTTCTGCATTTTTTTAATTCAGGCTGAGGTGTTTTCTGCCTGAGCCGCTGCTGTGAAGCAATGCATTGACATTGGTGTAGGAAGGGGGCTTCTGGGCCCCCACCTCGGTACAGACTGGTCTTGAGAAGGCTCGGAGAGAAAGGAGAGGAGGAGGAGGAGGAGGAGGAGGAGGAGGAGGGGAGGAATAAGCGTGGGTGGATCGGAAACATTTTCTGAAAGGATCTGAAGGGAGAGAGCAGGCCCTGTTGCAGCGTAACTTAAAACTCACACACGCCCCGAAGTTACACCTTTTTGAAAGGCGCAACGCAGCCGTGCGAGCTGCCGCCGCTCTTCTATGCGCGAAAAATCCAGCCGCAGAGCGCGTTTACGCAGCCGATTTGGCCTCGTTATTTGGTTACATCTGTGTGTTTGCTTCCAACCGAAGGGGGAAGTCTCACAGGATATGAGATATCCGATATGCCCCATCCGCCATCTCTTTCTCAATCGCCCTCATTTGCATAGCCTACCGCGCTCCATTCATAAAAAATACCGATTGGAAGCGACGACTTGCCCTGAAAAAAACACGGGTCTTTCCCTTCGACTCGAGCCCCGTGGACTATATTAAGCCCGTGTGTTTGTGTCAGACACGCAGTGTGTTGCGCTGTTGCGTCTTCAGAAATGAACATAGGCCTACAGACCTATTTATATGGCTCCAATGGACGCCCTTGAATTTTAGCATTACCCTTCTGGAGGCTGAAATACAGGCGATTTTAGAATAATGCTAAGCAGGTGACGGGGCGCTTTTAGCCCCCAGTTAAAATAAACAGGATTGTGCTATCGGAGCTTTACACATAGGAATATTTTGAGTTAATGGTTTCCAGTGGAATAACAGCATAGGTGGGCCTGTGTGCGTCTACGGCTCTCTGCTGTCTTATTAATAGCTCGACTCAATAGGCCGTGTGCAGATGCATGAGTAGACCTGCCAAAACTGTGCGATTTCACTTTTACAAGTCCATTATCGACAACGTGTCCAGGGGGAGGAATGCCTATCTTGCAGATCTCTGTCGGCGGGGGTGGAAGGGCGAAGGGCACCGGACGGGATGTTTGCGCTGCGGTGGCGTGACGCCGGCTCATTCATAAAAGCCCTCTAACCTTCAGCGTGTCCCCATTCATGCCTGTTGACCGGACTTGGCTCCGTCTGCGCGAGGCCGCAGCAGACATGCGGGGGAAGTGTCTCCTAACCCGGGGACAGGACTGTAACCTGTCCCCGGCTCTGCGTTTAAAGCTGGTTAACCTGGCTGTTCTTTTAGAATCATCAATATTTGATAAGGCTGATATAACTATAACCCACTTGACTTCCGGGTGACGTTTACACGGTGATGACGTGTAGGTTTTTTTCTTATGAATGGCGAGGATAAATATGACCACGCCCACAAACGACTCAAAAGAACTTTCAGTTTAACAAGACAACAAACCTGATCTGTGTATGTTTACAAGACTGTTGTGGACTTGTCAAACAACCCCATGATCAATCCATTAAATTACTAAAACTATTCTAAAAATGAAGACAAATCAACAAAACCTCCAAAGAATTAACCAAAACGTTAAGAAAAATATACAAAATTTACAATAAAAATAACACAAACCAAAAAACAAAATATTTACCAAAAAGTGAACAAAACAATAAGCAAAACGAACAACATAATTAAGAACATTTATAAAGCATCCACATTAAACGTAACCAAAATAATCATGAAAATGAACAAGATATCCACAAAGATGACCAAAGTACTCAAAATGATGACAATGCCCACGCATGACCAAAACAACCAATGGAATGAACAAGATATTAAATAAAATTACCAAAAATTCACCAAATAATCAAGATATCAAACACTAAATGTTCAGAAATGAACTACATTTGAGACACTGCATTAAAAACTATTCATTGGTCAAGCAAACTTAACAAAAATGGTCAAATTAATCAGGACTGAACAATACCAAACAAAATAATAAATGATCATGATCAACAATTAATTATAATAATATATAATTAATTAACAAAATGTCTACAAAATGAGCAAAAGTGAACATAGAATGGGCAAAATATACACAAAATGAGGGAAATAATTCAGGCAATGAATAAAATGATCAATATTTGATAAGGCCGAGACACACACTTCCGTGTGGCGTTTCTATGGAGATGTTTAGATTTTTTTTTCTTATGAATGGTGAAGCTCAAGATGACCACGCCCACAGAATACTCCAAGAAGTTTAACAAGACAACAAACCTGATCTGTGTGTGTGTGTTTACAAGACTACAGAGAGGCTGTTGTGGACTTGTCAAACAACCCCATGATCATGACAATTATGAGGAAGTCCCAACCAAAACTCAGCTGCTTTGAGTAGGGCTGCACAATGTGGCGGAAAAGTCACCCTTCAATTATTGTGGCCAGTATTGTCATCGAGATTTGAGTTGCCTCAATCAGTTGTCAAAAAATGTACACATTACTTTGTTTAGAATTGTCAAGTCAAACATACAGAATATAAAGAAACACGAGGACTTCATTATGTTCTTCTTGTATGTTTTGCACATGGCCTGTCAGTGCAGCAGAGTTTGTGTTATTTTTCCAATTCTCCAAATTGGTTCACCATCAAAACTCCTAAATCCGGACATTTTAAACTGTGATCATGCACTCCTTTTGCATTTGTCTCCACTCCTCAGTGAATAGGACTCATTTATATACTTTTCTATACAATCTGTGTTTAATCCTAACAACAGTCACTATGTGCTGCTACTTTGTCAACCCAAAATCATCCAAATGAACAAAATAATGAAGTTATTAGTAGTAGTAGTAGTTCAACTTCTACTTGATTCACTACAATTGTAATGTAACAATACATTTACTTGTACTGTTTGTTTACTCTACACACCACTGAATATGGTTAATTGTGCAGCTCTAAGTTTAAGGATATGAAACTGAATTTGCTGTATTTATTGTTGGTTTAACATCAGTATGTGTGTAGTTTATGTGTAAACTGTGTTTAGGTCATTAATCTTCTGTCAAGTTTGGGAGATGAAATGCTAAATATTCTAATAATATGTTTTTATACTGTGATGGTTTGGCTTGATGTATCCTGATATAGTCCATATT
This sequence comes from Pseudamia nigra, assembly GCA_029823295.1. Taxonomy (NCBI): domain Eukaryota; kingdom Metazoa; phylum Chordata; class Actinopteri; order Kurtiformes; family Apogonidae; genus Pseudamia; species Pseudamia nigra. The sequence goes on along the minus strand of JAQQAE010003568.1, from coordinate 16,212 downwards.
TTTCCTTTGTCGGTTGGGTCTATTTTGTTTACATATCCCTTATATCGTTTATGAAATGTTATTTTGAGTTAATTTAGGTGTCATTAAATCAAAATAAGTGAACATCATGGGCGCTAAAAATTCACTGTAAATCCGAGACTCCAGGTGCACCTTAAAGTTGGTACTTTTTCTTGCAGTTTTTATGTAGTTCTAGCCTTTTTTGCACCTTTTTTGTCTTTCATGTCATTTATTTCTTGTTGCATATTACTGGTTGTTTAAACCCTGTTTCTTTCATACTCCAAATCATTTAAACCCACAAATAACCACCTCATTTCTTCAACCTTCACTCAGGACCAAACATGAGCCTTTCAGTAGCAGCCGATATTTGTATGTGGTCTCTTTTCTCACAGTACAAAACTGGTCTTTATGGTTTAGCAGAACGTGTCAATGTGTTTCTGTCAAGTCATCATGACAAAAGCATTTGACACTATCCCTATAACTTTTATTGATGGTTTTTATTGGTGTTGGTGATAAATTATGGCCACGTTAGTGTTACATTTTGGATTGTACAGTAATTTTTTTCTAGTACAGCTGGATGGTATGGTCAAAAGTGAGATCACAAGGTAAGCGATGCAAAAAGGTGAAAAAAATGTAACGGAAGAAAAGAGACAAAAACAACATAAAAGACATGAGCATGACACATGAGAAAGACAGGGTCATTTGGATGGGTTCCTAGATGCAAAATATCAATTGTAACAATTATAAATGTAAATATTTTACATTGAAATATGAGTGCACTGATTTACATATGGTTAAATAATAATATAACCTTGTGGGACCATGTCTTTTTTAGGTTGTCGATAATCTCTGCCTCCTTGTATTTTTGTGTTGTGGTTTCCTTATCGGACACAGAGTAAAAAGCAGCATGAGAAAATAAAAGTCCCACCTAGCGCATGTAGTTTATTTCAGAGGGTGTAGTCTGACAGGTTGTTGAAGGTGTATAAAGGGCGTTAAAGGTGATTGTATATCTATGGACATTTTTATCTGATTATATGCAGTTGTGCTCCTAAGTTTACACTACCCTAGCAGAGTTTGTAAGACTGTACCATTCTCAGGCAATTTCTTTCATGCTAAATAGGATTCAAATTAAACTGAGGTATCTCAAAATAGCACCGTTATTAAACAACATAAATAAAATAGTGAGATGGTTCTTGTTCAAAAATTGATGTGCTGTTTGACATATTGTAAGCAGGCTGTTTTGTGGCATTGGTGTAGTAATGGCTTTCTTCTGGCAGCCCAACTGTGCAGCACATTTTTCTTCATGTGCCTCCTTAATGAGCATCTTGAAGCAGCCACACCACTTTTACAGCCTGTAGAGAAGCCTGTATGTCAGTTTTAGTGAGCTTTTCTTTGCATCCTGAACAATTTTCCTGACAGTTGTGGGTGGAGCCTTTGTTGGTATGCAGCTTGGTATCAACTGAACCCCTCATTTTCCACTTAAACACTACTGAGTGGCTTTCTCAAATCTGTGGTAATCTTTTTAGATCATTTTCCCGTTTTATAAAGGTGCATGGACAATTCAGTTGTTCTCACTAACTTTTTATGCACGGACACTAATTACAAGCAAACAGGTCACAAGCATGGACCCTTAACAGTCATTTAAACCTGCATGTGTCAGCTTGTGTGTATATTATCAGACCAAAACTTCAAGAGTTGATAAACTTTTGATCAGGGTCATTTGGATGGTTCCATTTGGCATTATTTTTCCAAAAGAGCAATAAAGAGCACTAGCCTTGAAATAAAGAGAGGTTTTTGGCACAAACCGTCATATTTTCAGAAAAATGGACAATATTTCACAAATTCTGCCAGGGTGTGTAACCTTATGAGCATGACTGCACATAGTGATGACTCCGTCCCTCATGTAGATTTGAAAGGCTTATATGCAGTCGACATCAGGTGTGATGTTTGTCACCAACGTTCAGTGTGTGATTACAGACACTTGTATTCTGCGGCTCCTAAACCAGTGTTTGTGAACTGGTTCGGGATCATAGAATTATTCTAAGTGGATCATGAAATGTGTGGCGTATCTATATATTATTTATTGCTTTCTATTTGATGTCTGACTTTTATTGCCATCCTGTTGCCAAAGTAACACAGCTATTTAACTGATAAATGACTTGTTACATTATAGTTTGTTTTATATTGTTTTATCAATTATAATCCACCAAAAAAGGTACAGTGTCATGTCTGTCGTGTGCATCCACATAATTAGACGTGTCATTACCACACCTTAAATGGGTCGGCACCAAGTACTGACCATGTAAACTCTCCATACTGTCAACATTTAGAGAGTACTGCTGGAAACCAGAAAAGACTTCTGAAAAATTGTGCACAATTCTGCTATTTGGCTACTCTTTTAGCCGGATACCTTACAGTCATGGATGATCAAATAATCTCTATTTTTCCCGTTCATTAGTTTTGTTTTTAGTTTTATTCATTTTCTTGATTATTTTGGAGGGTTTTTTTGTTCATTTAAATTTTGTCTAGTTTTTGCTTATTGTCTGGATTATTTGGTATTTTTATTTTGCTCACTTTCTTGATTATTTTTGCTCATTTTTTGTTCACTATTCATTATCTACATAGTTTTATTCACTCTGTCAGTTGTCGTTAAGGGTTTGTGAATTTTTCTTTTGCGTTTCTGCTCTGATTTTGACTACAGTGATGAAAATGTGTACATGTTCAGTTCAAGACATAATCAGAAAATTTGTTTGTGGATTATTTTGTTCATGTTCTGGATTATGTTTACAAAAGAACTCTATGAAAAATAATCTATTTGCATCAAAGTGGGTCTCAGCCTGATGACCATTGGAACATGTGGGTTACAAGGCGACACCGCCGCTGTAAACCAATCATGTCCTCAGTTTGGAGGGTCCTTGTCCTTCCGAGGACATTTATGGTTTTACTAGATGTCCTGTCCCTTTTTGGAAACGGAGTCCTGGTAGCAACAGCAGCATGTATTGATGTGCTGTGCTGCAGGGTCAGTATGTGCAGAGTCAGTATTGGATGGGGATCTGCCCGCTGACATTCAGTTAAGGTCAACGTAGCAGCGAAACACAATCCATCCCTGAACAAAAAGCGGTCATCAACAGCAGAGACAAGTTAGCACGCCTACATGTTCAGTGGGTTCAGTCTGTCCCTCACATTTTCAGTTTTCCACACTAATGGCAATAATAAGAAGCCAATGCTGTACATGTGAAACATTATGCATTTAATAAGCCTGACCACACTTGAATCTCCATACCATTGAATTGAAAAATTTTCAGATTGCAGCATATTAAATGTGAATTGTCTGGCTTCTTTCCTCCTCTATGATGGTGATTTGACTACTTTTGGGCGGTTGTGGACTAAACAAGAAATTTGAGCTGCAGTCTAATGTAACAGTTATTCTTCTCTCTTAACTGAGTAATCATTTAGACTAGAAAATGTCATAATTGCAATAAAATGTGTCTTAAAGGCTATTATGTCATCCTCGCATTTCAAAGGTAAAAGGAGCAAAATGGAAAATATTCGCATTCCAAAAAGCTGCCGTTTGAGAATTTAGATTTTGTACAACTAAAACTACTTAGCCTGATTATTGATGATTAAAATAATTGTCAGTTAATTTAATAATCAACTCCTAATTTATTCATTGTTGTAGTTTGCACACACTTTTCATCATTTGTCCCCATTTATCTAGACCACAAAATGAGTCAAATAGATGAGAAATAATCACAAGGTGCAGCTCTAGTAGTGTCAAATTGTTTTATTTTGTCAGCACAGCCTTCATATTCTTATATTTTGCACACTTTAAAGCATGCAGGCTGGGATATTTTACATAAATCTGCAGAATGTGGCTTCAGCGCATCACATTTCTTGTTCAGCATCGGTGAGGTTGTATGTGTTTTGCATTGTGCGTCATGTTCCTTCATCTTCCAGTTAATTTCAGCATTGACGGTGACTGAACATCTGTAGAGATGAATCGGAGGCACTGACTCTGAAACCCGGTGTTTCCTGTTTATGCCGCTGTCTCTCTCAAACATGTTCTTCAGTCAGAGTTTATTGCCTAGCTGCTACGTTGACCTGATGTTTGTGTCTGAGCCTCATTTGCATATTGAAAGAGCACTTAAATATAATGTTGGCGTTGTGGTAACAGACAGGAAACAGACAGTTAAGAAGACATGACAAGAATGAATGCTATCAGAGGAAACATTGACCAATCGGATCTACAGATGCATTTGAGGCATTTTAAAGTGACTTAAATGGAGAAAATGGCAAAAACGACAAGCGATGTAAAAGACAAAATACACAATGTAAAAGATAAACTGTGTCATAAAAGATGCAATAAGACAAAAATGACACAAAAGATGGAGAAGCATGGATGGCCTGCTTAAAATCATCCCACAGATTTTCAATGATATTTAGGTCTGGGGACTGGGATGAACATTCTAAAACATTGTACTTATTCCTCTGGATGAATGCCTGAGTAGATTTTGAGCTGTGTTTTGGGTCATTGTCTTGTTTGAAATATCCAGCCCTGGCGTAACTTCAACTTTGTGACTGATTCTTGAACATGATTCTCAAGAATCTGCTGATATTGAGTGAAAGCCATGCGACCCTCGACTTTAACAAGATTCCCAGTACTGGCACTGGCCACACAGCCCCACAGCATGATGGAACCTCCACCAAATTTTACTATGGGTAGCAAGTGTTTTTCTTGGAATGCTGTGTTCTTTCACCATCATGCATATCACCACTTGTTATGACCAAATAACTCAATATTCATTTCATCAGTCCACAGCACCCTATTCCAAAACGAAACTGGCTTGTCTAAATGTGCTTTTGCATACTTCAAACGACTCTGTGGCGTGTGTGCACAAAACGCATCTTCCACATCACTCTCCCATACAGCTTTTCCTTGTGCAAAGTGTGCTGAATTGTTGAACAATGCACAGTGACCATCTGCAGTAAGATGATGTTGTAGGTCTTTGGAGGTGGTCTGTGGGTTATCTTTACCATTATGTTCAACAAGCTTTGTTTTCAGGTGATTTGAGAGTTGTTTTGATGCTCTCACATTGCCACTCTTCAGAAGAGAGTCAAAGAGAAGAACTTGAACTTGGGTACTTTAAATACCTTTTCTCATGATTGGATGCACCTGTCTACCAAGTTCAAAGATTAATAAGCTCACCAAGTCAATTTTGTGTTCCAATTAATCAGTGCTAAAGAGTTATAGGTTTTCAAATCAACAACATGACAAGGGTGCCCAAATTTATGCACCTGTCTAATTTTGTTCTGATGCATATTGCACACTTTCTGTTCATCCAATAAACCTAATTTCACTGCTGAAATATTACTGTGCCCATTGTTATTTGATATATCAAAATGAAATTGCTGATCCCAACACCTACTGATTGATAAATGAAAATAATAGAAATTGTCAGTGGTGCCCAAACTTTTTCATACCACTGTATTATTTTCATCTCTACTGTATTTCCATGCTACTTGTCTGTGTTAAGTTTTCCTCTACCATGTGTGTTTTTAATCAATTGTGTGTTTAACTTGACACACTTTCAGACAAAGCACCTTTCAATCTCATTGTGCAGTATCTACCTCCTAACCAACCAATCACCTGTGGCATCAATTGCACCAGTTTTCAAGGACGGATGCCTCAAATTTAAATCCATAGAACAAAAGAGAGGCTTGATTGTTTTTCAAATTCTAGTCATGCTCCACTGGATACTGATGTGCTGGTAGAAGAGATAATGTTAGCATCATTAGCAATATCATCGCTAGCCAATTCAGTAAAAGCTAGCAAGACTTCATTACTTGAACCTTGTGGTTCTCCCTCACCAGGTTCCTTTTCTTTGCCTTTCTCTTCATCTCACTTTTGTTTGAAATACAAAGTAATGGACTTCATTTTCACTGCTAACAATGCTGTCCCACTGATACCTTCTGACCTGACTCATGCAGAGAGGTCCACTAGTCCTGCTCCAATGATCCCACTTCACCACAGCAGTGTCATCACAGAGGGACATCAGAGGGAGTTGTAGGTTATGAATGATTAGGAGGAAAAAAAAAATAAAAAAAAATAGCAGGACAGGAGACTTACACTCGTTGAAATCTTACTCGCACAAATTTTGTTTCGTTTGTCATTTTCTTTCCATTTTGTGATGACAATGTTTTCTGTACATTTCACCTCTTATATTGTTCATTTTCAGTTTCATGTACTAGGTTACAATCATTTGCCTTAGTTTTTACCTGGATTTGGAACTTCATTTTCTCTGATATGGAGCATGACTGAGTCAAGGCACTTAGTTTCCAAATAAAAAAAGCAGTGGGTAGCACTGGAGCCTCACAGCAAAAAGGTCCTGGGTTCGATCCCAACAGCGGGGCCTTTCTGTGTGGCGTTTGCATGTTTCCACGTGTCTGTGTGGGTTCTCTCCATGTACTCCGGCTTCCTCCCACAACCAAAAACATGCACTAGGCGTTCGGTGAATTGGTCACTCTAAATTGCCCGTAGGTATGAATGTGAGTGTGAATGGTTGTCTGTCTCTTCATGTCAGCCCGGCAGTGGCAACTCATCCAGGGTGTACCCCGCCGCCGCCCCAAGTCAGCTTGGGTAGGCTCCAGCCCAGCCCCACTTGTCCAGGAGAACTTGAGTTATGTTGGCAACAAAAGAACAAACAAATAAATAACAGAGAAGACATAACCCCCTCTCACTTTGTCAGTAAAGGTAAAATAGTGAAAAAGAAAAAAAAATTAGATTTATACTTGAAGAGCTAAAAGCACCCCACTCTGCTGAATCCCACAGGATTTTATTGTGTATCACGACTGATAACTGAGACAAAATCAGATTTCTTTGACTGTGCTTATGATGCGTCTTGTGCCTCAGTTTTTTTTCCACAAAGCCACAGATCTTTATAATAACTTTTTAATACTGATCTTTATATTAATCAAAGAGAGGCTCAATGTTACTATTTTGATCAAGATGTGTCAATGAGAAATGCCTGAAGCTGCATGGTATCACCCAACAGGTTATCAATGTGGTAAGTAATGGCTTCAGCTCCAAGTAAGGAGCAATACAGATGAAAATACAAGAAAATAAATGATGCAAAAGTAAAAATTTAATGATACATTTTTCAGCATGAAGTGCAGAATATCCTCGCATGATCTTGCAAATAGTCTAAAAGCGACAGTTAGTGCGGAGTTTGTGCTATGGTGGTTTACCAGCTGCTTCAGAAAGTACAAAAAGACATGAAAAAGGAAATGAAAGGAAAATTAATTTTTCACTTTTTGTTAAATGAAACATGAAGAAATCCTGGAAAACATTATTCTCTAATGAACTCTAAAATACGCATGATGATATTTATATTACATTGATCAAAGCCAAGCTGGTATCTATATTGCACATGCTAAACTTTAATTTTCCACAAGCCCAAATGTAATTCTGACACCCACATTGATTTCACTGTGCAGTGTCTGAACTGTACATCATACCCAAAGTGGCCTGGGATCAGAATTTGAAACAAGGTGATTGTAAACACATTAAAATGTACTTTTCCTGGACTACATGGCGAAAAAATGTCTAGAATAATGGCTGCTGGATCATGGGTTGCAGGGCTAATTATTGGTCATAAATTGGTTTTAAATTGTGATGATTTAACATTTAGAATTCTAGTGTCTCAAAGAGGGTGGGACTAGTGCACTTGAGGTTGGTTATAATTTATTATGTTCTGTGATGTCACAAATGACAAAAAATCTAAATGACTTGTTTTTCCTAAAGTCTATATTGTTGGGTTGAATTCTCAGAACTGTTAGCACTACACTAGATTATAATTTCACAGCTTTTATCTCACATCAGAGTTTATATAAACTCACTACGCCAAAAATATAGATTGTCACAGAATCAGAATCAGTCTGTTTTTTTAACTCACATTGTCTCATGTGGACAGTAGTTTTTGTTTGTATATAATTATAAGTAAAGGAAGAAAATAATCAAATGTTAGGAAGTCCAGTGACTGTTGTGTCAATATGGGATTCTGGCCATAGCGTTATGTTGCAGGTCAGGGGTTCGCAGATGCTGACACCAGAACATGTAACAAATATCCCACCTGACTTATATCACGCATAAATCCTCACCTGATCTACTCCCATTGGGGGGGGGGGGGCGTTGCATGAGCAGCTGCCGCTTATCCAAAACGCTTCCCTATCCACCTACATAAACCCATCCTGTTATTGTTGTGTACATGTGTTGGCTGTGTGGTGGGTTGTCATGGCGACAGCCTCCCCACTGTCAGCCTACCTGGGATTGGCTTTGTGCCTCTTTTGATTGGTGCAAGGGAGCCCCGGGCCTGCTCCGCTGATCTCAAATGACACTTTGATGGAGTTTTATTGCCGATTTTTCCGTCTCTAAATCGCTTCTGCTGTCATCTTTATTTTGATTTATGTATTCCCTGATCTATTTATGCATGTGAACGAAAGAAGAGGAGGGAGAAAATGAGGGTGGGGGCGGGAAGAGGAAGACAGCGACAGCTACAATGCTTGCTACTATACCCTGGGGAACGCCTGCGGTACATTTGGCTTTTAAAGGCTTCAGCAACAGACGAGCACAACGTAGCAGCAGAGCGCTACAAAGCCTCGTCTGTGACTTCCAAGCCCCCATCCCCATCTCCTCTCCTGTGTCAATAAGCACTGTATGCATGTTCTATACACTCAGACAAAAAAGGTATTCTTTCAACTGCGCCCCGGCTCTCTGAAGAGGGTTAAACGGTGCCGCTCACCGTTGTGGGAATTACAAAAACCAAAGGCAAGGAAAATGATGCACAGGGTGTTATTGCTGCTTCAGAATCCTTAGCAAACAAGAGCGATCAGACCGGAGCAGAGATTTTGCACACAATACGCCAGGCTTTCATCTGCTTTCGCTTGTCTCTGTAACTGGCAAAGGCAAGCCTCTGGAAGGTTCTGGGAGAACAGGTACAGAAGAACAAACCAACCTCCTCAGGAAGGAAAGCAGGCTTCAAAAGACTCAACTCTCACAAAGAGAGGATCGCTCACTACGATGCAGACCCTGTGGCGCGCCACCCCCCCCCCCTCATCTTTCTATCTGCTATCAAACAGATCAGCTGAGGTCAGTCCAGGCAGTTTGGAAGTGCCTCAGACTTCTGGTACTGAGGCTGTATTTAAGCAGTAAAGAGAGATCAATAGCTGAGGGTAAACAAGATTGATTTAGGTACCAGTCAATAAAGGATGTTTGGTGTGTGGTGGAAGAGTTGAGGGACAAGTGAAACAAAGGCAAATGGCTTCAGTTCATCGAAGTCAATTTCTAAGCTGTCCTTCAAGTTCAAGTCACATGATCCACTATTTGTTTTGTTTTTAACTGCTCAAATTTTCAAATAATTCCTTGAAGGTTTAGAAAAAACTAGTGATCGACCGATATGGGTTTTTCATGGTCGATTCTGATTATTAGTAGCTAAGGAGGCCGATAACCGATATTTGGAGCCAATATTCATTTGCAGTAAAAGTGTAAAAATCGGCGTAAAAATGTTGAATAATACAGACACTTAACTTCATTTAAATGCCTAAAGCATGTTTATTTAACCAAACATATAGAAAATAAATAGCTCCAGAAGTGCATGGAGTTTCTAGACTCAGAAGTTATTGTAGTAGTCGTGAGCTGTAGAGTTTTCCATGTGACTTTAACACAAACACACTATTCTCCACATTACATACATTCTCCTCATTGCTACTACATAGTCTGCAGAGTTTAGAGCCAGACCAGCAAACCAATTTTATGGTTAAAACTAATCAGCCTCCACCTTAGCGTGCTTTCCTACATTGAAACAAGTGAATTGAGTCTTTTACATGTTGTCTCACAATCACACACATGCTTTTACTATCACGGACTGTCTGTCGATACTGTCAGCAGCCTTCTTTCAAGTAATTCACAGACATGTCGGGAGGTACTAGGAGCTAGCAGAGCTGCTGCTAATGTTTACTCCACTCTTACGTTATTCTGCTGCAGACTGTAACGTTAGTAGTAGTTGTGACATATCGAGCACTGGGATGTTTATTACAATTTCGGGAAAGTTTCCTGCGTTTGCCTTCGACACGCGTTTGCTCTCTGGAGCTTCTCCACACGAGACAACTTTACCTCTCCGCCTTGTGTGTGCCACTGACGCATACTGTGGCTTGCTTAACCAAATCAGATGGCACTGTGGGAGAAATAATACTCAGACAGAAGCAACAGGAGAGCGAGAGGGACGGCAGCATCTGATCCGAAACAACCCAGTTTTTAATTGATTTCTTGATATCGGCCCGTCAGATATTTCATTCCAAAATTCCAAATATTGGCGCTGATAATCGGTCCAGCCAATAATCAGTCGACCTCTAGAAAAAAACAATATTAATCCACTCAGGATCTTTTTGGAAACACTGTGCCTTTTACATTGACCTGAAATCTAAAGCATTTATTTTGAGTTATATTACAGTAAAAATTGTTGATCAAGCATCATCGGCCACTCATAGTTTTGATTCAAAAAGTATGACATGATTGCAGCATCTGTCTGATTGTTTTTCCCTGCACAAACACCTTGTACAAACAAAAAGCCTATGAAAAAAAAAAAAAAACGTGGCGTCATGTGGCCAAACATTATCGACCCACTTAACAAGGGTGGATTCAATCACAGGTGCATATTAGTTTCCCGTTGTTTTTCATTTAGAGAAAATTATTTCAACGTTTGCAGCAGCAGCTTCAGATATGAAAAGGCACATATTAGACGATGTAAACACATTACTTTATTTGTGTAACTGCATCATTCCAACCATGGAATGATTCTGCCTTTCTGATCCATTTAACAGTTTGTCAATATTCTTATGATCACTGTGCAGCAGCTTGGAGGCCAATTTCAATGCGAAATCTTGCACATTGTGATATAACCACGGAATTTGGCACAGTGACTCTCCAAAGGATGGTCACCATAAATATTAACATTCAAAGTGTTTATATTTTAAAAAATATTTTATTGGTAAAGTGGCATCCACAAGGTCAAAAACATGTTTCAAAGCAACACCAGAAAGAAATATCCCTTAAATTTTGTGATGTCATAATGACATTGATGATTTTATGTAAAACTGAACCAGTTCATCCATGAGTCAAAGTGAAGGTTTGTGCCAAATTTGAAGAAAGTCCATCAAGGGCAAAGACATTACACTTCCGAGACTGGTCAGACATGAGGTCAAAATGACCTTGACCTCTGGCCAACAAAACTATTGTCTTTCGTCCTTGCCTTCATCTGACTGTGCAAAATTTTGCAATACAGTGGTCCCTCATTTATCGCGGGGGTTACATTCTAAAAATAACCTGCGATAGGCAAAATCCGCAAAGTAGATTCCTATGGAAAAACTGTTTTCAGGCCCAAACATTTGTTTGAGAAAAAAAAAAAAACACTTTCCTACAAAGAAAAACACGAAGGCCTCCAGAAACAACAAATTTTATTTCAGCGATCAACCTACGAAGTTGGACACACAAGAAACCACCAATACTGACCCACGCCTCACAATCTGGATCACTCTGGGATCCAGCAAACGTATCGGTGTGATGTTGAAAGAAGGCTAGATGACCTCAGATATCGCCAAGTATCTGGCGGTGATGGGAGTCACAGCTTCGATGACTACTATCCGGCGACACTGCAGACAAACCCTTCTTGCCAAGAGGAAGAGAAAGCCTTATAAACTGACGAGGTAAAACTTCACAGAAAACAAACAATTTGCAGTTTTAGTTTTATTGTGTCCACTTAGTTTCCCATTGCAAGTCAACAGCTATTTGCTGAAAAAAAAAACAAAAAACGTTCACTACAGACGCTATTTCTACGCCTGCTAACTTCACCTGTAGCCTATTTTTACACTGATAGGCTGTCAGGTTTGCTCCATGAAGCAAACCTGCTGGCTTGCAGTTTTGCTTCATCTAATCCTGAGATTGCTTACATTTTACCTTACCAATCCTCTCCATCCACATATGCTGTATGTAATATTAGGCTACACATCATTGAGTCCAGGACCTTAAAATAAAATAACTAAATTGATTATTATCCTTGGTAAATTCCACATCCACAAATCCCAATGATCTGGCTCCAAAATCTGCTTTTGCTGATTCACTGTTAAACTTAAACAATATGGAACTCTAACAAAGTGGTATTACAGGAGAGCGCGTGCTTTATCGGGATTATAGCACCACAGTGACAGAATGTTTAAAGTAAGGTTGGCAACCTATAGCCCAGGTTTATATACTATATTCAAAATGTGGCTGGTGAAGTGTCTCTTTTTATAATAACACAAACATCTTTTTACTTTCTTTATTTCTGCAATAATATTATAACAATAATATTCTTAGAATAAAGCAACTGTGGGCACCAGAGAGTTACTTCTGGTGCCATATTCCTGACAATGAGGAGAAAGCCAGGGATTCGATCCCAGTTCGCTGCTACTAGAAAAGGCTCAAGCCTGCTCTGCTCACATGAGCCACCTGGTGGTTGCTGTTGCGCATTGCAGATACTGCTGGAAAAACAATCCCCCCACCCTCCACCACCACCTCTCACCTTAATCCATCAATACACACTATCCATCCATCCATCCATTTTTTACCCATTAATCCTCGTGAGGGTTGGGGGGGGGGGCTGCAGCCTACCCCAGCTGACTTGAGCGAAGGCAGGGTACCCCCTGGATGAGTCGCCAGTTCATCGCTGACACAGAGACAGACAACCATTCACACTCACATTCATGTCTACGGCACACTAATGAAAATCTAATTAATGCAAATTATATTCTCTTACCGCAAAGAGACTACTAACTCCTACATACTGCACCTTTAAAGAACACATTAAATGCTACTGAAGTGTAGAATGGTTACCAAACTTTTTCGGCTCCTTGTCTCTTCAGGACCCAAATTTAGCAATAGGAATTCCCATAATGTCATTCATGGGCTGACTGTTTGTAGTTAGCATATGTGACACACACTAGACACCATGTGTAAACAGCCGACTTTGGGTCAGCAGTATGAGCATGAGGTCTGCTTCTTCATCAGGGTGAACAGTCCTTTTGAACTTGCCAGAATTACTAACAGAACTACGAAATTAACCAAGGGGTACAGTGCAAGTCCAACACAATCTCACACACAAGAGAAATGACACCTCTCGACAAACCTCTCTACAAAAGAGAATGCTCTTCTTTAATTCTAATTAAATAAACAAATTCATGCTTCACATTATTGTCAGGCATTTTACTCTGCCAGTTGGCCAACAAAAAGGTCTAAACAACCCATTCTTTGTCTTAACATTGAGAGGTGATAAAAGGTCAAAACCATGCACTGTCAATCTATGCCCAAATTAAATGTCTCTATGTCTAGATTAGAAATTAAAGATTAGTTAAGTCAAGAATGAAAAACAAAGATATGAGAGTTTATTGCTGCTTCGTTCTGCAGTTTAACACTGTAACTCATTTTGTCCTTTGTAGCACCACTTAGAAAAACACTCAGTAATTCATGTATAGCCTGCAGATACACTGTTTCATTACAAAGAGCTACACTTATCACGCCGTTCTATGTAAGTACATCTCCTTCTGCTGTGTGTGTGTTTGATTTGCACCTGTGGTATTGTGCTTGAAGAAACTGGAACTCATCCTTGATCCTGTCGCAGGAGTCAGAGGTTGTGAATTTCAGCTGCTGCGATGAAGCCTGCCAGAGGGGGAAAAAGAAAAAAAGTAAGAACTCAGTGAAAAGACGAAGAACAGAACGGAACGTTTCATTACAAATCCAAGCGAAGAAAAGAAGTGTTATTTTCATGCACAAAAATCACAGATTAGAGCCTGAAACAGTTTAAATCGACTGTTTGCTAGCAGTTGGCAAATGTAGATGATATGAAAACGTTGGATTTTTATAAACCCTGCTATATATATTATATATATATATATATATATACATAAAAAACATTTATAGACATTTTGGGGAGATTTTTGTTTAATATGTTTGACTATTTTGTTAATGAACCAAATAAGGTCAATCTTTATAAGTGAATCCATTTACAGTAAATAATGATGCCCATTTGAAATTAAATTTAAGTTTCATCCTCTTTGTTCAACTTCTCGATAGTTTTCCTTATTGTTATGCATTTCCTTAGTTATTTATGCATTTCCTTAGTTATTTTATCAATTTTTCCTTATGCTGTTACTTACCTTGGTCATCTTTTCATGATTTTCAAGATGGTTTTGTTTACTTTTGAACATTCTATTGCTTGCATTGATTATTTTCTTCATTTGCCTGCTTATTTTGTTCATATTTGATCATTTCTTTGCTTACTTTGTCCCTTAAACAGAGGAGGCACAAACTGCTGCATGGACAATCCACCACAAGACACAAAATGAAGTGTCTGATGCTCAAAAGGAATCCAAAGAGGCCAGACTAAAAATGCCCCCAAACAAGCCTATCCTCTTACTTCTGTGGAATCACTGCTCTGTTATACATCTCAGTCACTGTAAAATTGCAAGTGAATCCACACACCAACAAAATACCCATAGATGGAAGTGGGCACTCCCCTATTAAAGCTCCTATGAACAGAACTGACTCTCTCTGGCCTTTGTCTGGCACCCGGGCTGTCTTTAAGGAACTAAAGCAACCTGAGGAGTTATTTCCAAAGACCAGAGGATCATACATTGAAGCCACGGCAGCCGTTTGATGGATGACGCACGGCCGAGTCAGAACCGCTTGTGTTTTATTATTTCAGCGACAGTTATTGTTACCTTCAATTTGGGTGAAACTGTGTAAACCTGCTTTCTAACCCACGAATAAATCACACTTGTATAAAAGAAAACCATAAAGCACTTCTGTAAATGTTATTATACTGAGCTTTGTGGTGATATACTGTAAGATTTAGATTCCCAGTCCCTCAAATTCCCTTGTTTTGACATCATCCTCCTCTGCTGCCAACTGTTATTAGAGTGCCATTATGCCTGTCAGAAAGCATGTGTGGACTCAGTGGTATATGTGCGAAAGAGCTTTGATTTGACATACAGCCATGTGATGTGGCCAAAAATGTCATCATGACAAAAATTTTATATTAGTCAATATCAATAAGGATCATGGTAAATGTCAAATCATCATTTCTTTGAAGTTATAAATGCTGATTTTGGGTTAATGTCAGAAAAACCAGATGTTATTTGTGGTTTTCTATATTGTTAGAACAGCCGAGGAATCCAGGGGTGGACATTAAAACAAATACACTGAGGAAATGAGAGTTCAATATTAAAAAAGTCACTGAAAAATATTATGTGATTTAGCTGACAATGTGAAGAAAATTTAATCAAAAGGCAAAAAGTATTATTACAACAAAAATATCTATTTTTAAAAGAACAAGTTCTTCTTTAGTCAAGCATATATAGTTATTGACACTGTAATTTTTTTCTCAAATAAAAATTCAACACGGTATAGTTATTTTATGTTAATTAAGTGTGTTAGTTTGTTTTACCAAATTTTCCGGATTAAAAGTTGCGGTTTTTTTGCTGGCGAGGGGAGCGACAAATACATCTGAGCCACTTGTATTTTTAATAAATTCGACAGGGTGTTTGTCACACTGACAGCCACTAGAGGAGGTGAGCCGCACACTTGACGCGCATTCCCCGAACAAATGCGACCTGTTCTGCAGAGCAATGAATACACGTTTTTTTTCCTTTTTCATTATGCATTTTTTGGCTCACGCGACTAACATTCCGGAACGACTTTTCACCTGGAAACAACGGTACATCAGTTTTGTTACATGACTTTTCATCTTAATCTCCATTTAATATAGTTTGCATTATACACTCCTGATCAAAATTTTCAGACCAGTTGAAAATTGCAACAATGTACATTTTGCACTGTTATATCTTAAGAAGGTTCTAAGTAGTGTTTCAAAATGCAAAAATAAGAAATGGGAGTGAGACAAGAAAACATTTTGAGTAAGCAATTTATTGCAAACAACCATCAAACTGAAATAGGCTGTTCATCAGCTGATCAAACGTTTAAGACCACAGCCTTCAAAAGCCCAAATCTTCACAAAAATGTGTATTCAGTGTCATTTTCTGTCAGGTACAGTCATCTTTTCCTTTTGGCTGTTCCCTTCAGGGGTCGCCACAGCGAATCATCTGCCTCCATCTCACCCTATCTTCTGCATC
>JAQQAE010003567.1:0-20015 GCA_029823295.1 Pseudamia nigra | reverse complement strand
GCGGGGGTGTGAGTGCGCAGTTTGAGAGGCTCGTGCACAGGCAACACGCGGGAGGAGTGGGAGGAGCGAGTCAATGAAACTCCTTGTTCATTCACAACTCGTTACTGTGGCCACCGCGCGCCGACTTTGATCACAGAGGGATACTTCATGTGCAGGTGAAATACGGCCAACTCGAGTGTCATGTTCTCTTCCATGAAAGTTAAACTGAAGAGTTTAAAGCGATTCCTATCAATCAACTCGTAACCTATTGCGTTTATATTGTAACAGGAAGATTTAAATGCTTCATGATAAAGTTAAGGGCCACAGTTCCCAGTGTGACTACATCACGCTTGGTCACTTCATGATTCCGCGCGTATTTGTCCGGAGGATCCGCTCCCTCGTCACCTCTGCCCACACGCTGAAAGCGGTTTCTCCCCGGTGCCATGGAAACCGAGTCAGACCAAGACACTGCCCACGCGCTCTGATAAGCCAGGCAGCAAAATAGGACGAAAGTCGATTGGTTTATTCTCAAAATGACGTCATGTCGCCGTAGCCTCGCGCACGTGACTTGTCGAAAGCTGGAACGTCGAATATGCTCATCAGCTGACAGACATGTACGAGCAGAGACTGCGGAGCCTGCAGTGCACTGCGTGAAAGTGGGTCGGCACGACGTGTAGTAAAAGCATGATAATAAAGCATCTTTTTAAAAGATGTGATATAATTCACAGTTAGAGGTGACTGTGAATTGCAGCTAGATTTTAACTTGTGCTTTGCAAGAATTCTGGAACATATGAACAAGACGAAAGTGCATGTGGTAAATATTGTTAGTCTAAGACGTTTCCGTTTTTACAGCCTGTAAAGCATGAGATCAAAGGAGTTCTCATGTCGGTGTTCTAACCGTCCACGCCGCTCATCGAGTTCAGCACCGCGGACAGCGCCTAGTCCCGACCGCCGTGTCGCTGTTCCACGGCCATAGTGCTGCAACAGAGATGAAGCCGGTAGAAAAGCCTACTTGTTGCACATTCACGCTCATCCATAACAAGACTTGTTTTTGCAAAGACATAAATCTTATCCTACACATTTAATAGAGATATTCTTTTCACCTGTCAGGAAGTAAAAGGTCACTTGTTAATGCAAAGGTCAAATCTTGTAAAAAAAAATCAGCTTATGACTTTGATCATTGTTTTTCTGGATATGATTTACATAGTGTTTTTAAAAAATTGCTTGTACATGTTTTTCTCAACTGACTGACTTGTGATGCGTTTGTAGTGTTATATACTGTGTCAACCACTGAGCTTTAAAAGCCTGCAGGCTCTTCCATCAGTATATCACTGAGTCACAGTTAAGTCTTAATCAGTCAATCTAATCAGGCAGCTGCATCTCCAGGTTAAAGAGCTGAAACAAAACAGTAGACTAGAGGAGTTCAGGAGCTGATAAGGAGCATGAGAGTGAGAGGGAAGTGTTTTTTCTAACTATAGTGAATGGTAAAAGACTGAATCAATAATAGTTCTAATAGGCTTAAAGGCTGTTTATAAAGATGTGGTTGTCAGTGCAGTGGTACAACAGAAACTTTTATCATATTCCTGGCCTTAGTTAGACAAAGAACTGGATTCCGTGACCAATACTGAGGTATAAATCAAAGAACTGTCATATTCTTCTCTTAGAATGATGACACAGTCACCTTTTCCTCTCCCACTGTTTTTTATGCGTCATTCTCACACACAAACACTAACTAGGTCAAAAAGAAGCAAAACAGTGGGTGGATGATGCTCATGTCAATCTTGTTTTTCATTTAAATAAATGTAAAGTGTATCTAGGTCATACACAAAGCTGTAAACTGGACTGAGCTGCAGTAAAACCCAAAAGTACACATTTAACAGTAATTTTGTGGCTGTTACCCATTCTTATTACTGATCCCTAACTTATTCATTAATCACTAGACTGAGGAGCTGATTAAATACTTGATTTCTTGAGAGGCCAGTTGATTATTTGATTAAGGATTCTTCAAGGATATCTTCATTGATGGTTATTAATTAGAATAAATAGATATTAATGTCAATTTACTAATTGAATCTTCAAAACTCCAAAGCAACTACATAACTACTAAAAGTTTATTGAACAGGGAAAATGTGTGGAAATTGTTTGAATTGTTTGGAGTATTTTCCATTATGCAAACAATAGTATCTGTGAATAGAAGGATTTTGCAGATCTTCTTGGTGTCCTGGTGTTATTAATCTACATAAAATTCCCCAGTTTATCACAGTGCTGTTGTTTTTCAGACCTGCCAGATACATAATTACATTAGCAAGTCATCACCAGAGTAAATCAGTCGATTTTAAGAGACTGAGATGATTAAAAACAATTATGTGAGTATAACGGAACACAAACCTCTGTTCTGTACCTCAGTATTCATCGTGCTTAGAGTACAGTAGTAGTAGTTGGATTGGTTTAGTTTCCAGTCAAGCCAATATGTGTTAATGAGCAATGGCTAGGGTTCCAAAATAATGCATCAGAAACAATTGCAGTCATGATGGGACATTAGTATATGGTGTACTGGGGTTTTCACCTCATCAACAAGGTCAAAATTGATTAGCAAAGAGTTCATGGGAATAGTGTCAGATTTGATTCCCGTAATCTTATACCTATTCTCTTTTGTTGATGCAGGTTTTCATATGGGTAGCATTTCTCCTTCTCAATCTCTCTTACCATGGCCAGAGCATCAGCACCTTGGCTTTAGACTGCTTACTGCTTATACAGTGACACAGTACAGTAACAGTCTACAGTCATGGCTACTGAAGCCTGGCAATGCACCAAACATCTCCCTGAGGACAGCGCGAACATGCAGCAATAATGTCAACCTTCACGAACTGCTGTCATAGGAATTCAGAATCGGTTGTGGACCTTTTCTCTCTCATTTCTGTCTTCACCTCAGAAAGTAAACCTGTGTGGGTTTCCATTGGGGGAGTCCTCCGCCATGAAGCTGCGTAATATCCATGCTCAAACCAATGAGACCTCACCGTTTCCAGTTACCAGGCTGACCTGGGCTCCTCCTCCATCCTGCTGTCTCCATGGCAACCGTGGCTTTAGATTGTTACTCTAGCATCTGCACCATGGTAACAGTCTACAGCCATGGTCGTTAGGGGCAGGTATCGGCAAGGAAATGCGAAGATAAAAGTTACGTTGGAAGGAACTGTTGAATGTAGGTCAGAGGTTATTAATTCATACATGTACATGACTGATGGATTTTTTCACTGCTGTAAATATCTTAAGCTTAGGCACCAAAATGACTGTATTATTTATCTCATGAGTCATACAAACTGGCAATAAAAATGTTAAAGAAAAGGGGCACATGTTTATTTTTGCATATTTTATTGGGTATAATGTGTAATGATTTACCAGCTGTACTAATCAAAACAATGTGTTATGATTTCTTGGAAGATTTGATCATTTTGAACAACAATGAACGCAAACTGCATGCACTAAATGGATGAGTCAGCCTGCTCAAACACCTGTTCAGTATCTGTTTGACAGAAGACAACATCTTCACATCAAAGCAGCACAGACAGGAAATCCCAGCAGGCAGTGCTGTAACCTGCAGGCAGACACTAACTCCTCCATGAGTCCTAACCAGTGGGCTAAACTTGAGTTTATACACCACGGCACCCACAGGCACAGTCTCAATGCACATGAAAAACTCTGACTTCTTCTACAGGCTTACTGTGCCCTCTACAGGAGAAGAACTGTACTACAAATGACCATGTTTCAGCATTTGGAAGAAATATGTAAAATATGTGGAATGGTGTAGTTCTCCTTATGATGCTTTACTGGACATGTTTTCATATTGTTTATAACTGTGACAGATTTTGGGCTTTTATTACTTAAAAATTTGAATAAAACCAGACAAATATTGCTTGAGTGAGTATGAGTCATCTCAGGTTTGGTAGCTGCGTCTAGATATTCTAGATGTTAGATTTTTCCTAAAAAGTTACAAGTTTGACATTTCCAAAATAAAACTCAACAAATGCAGGAGTCTAAATTATAACCAGCATGACAGAGCATGGCTATAGCCCAAGAATTCCCCCGTCTAATTACTACAGTTTCTTGGGTTTAATTTGGATTATGAAGAAAAATAAACATTACAGCACTATACACTATAGAAATGGTGCACATACATGAGGT
Source organism: Pseudamia nigra (assembly GCA_029823295.1). Taxonomy (NCBI): domain Eukaryota; kingdom Metazoa; phylum Chordata; class Actinopteri; order Kurtiformes; family Apogonidae; genus Pseudamia; species Pseudamia nigra. The sequence goes on along the minus strand of JAQQAE010003567.1, from coordinate 15,857 downwards.
TAACAACTGCAACTATCACCCTACACAAATCAGGTGCTAGTACGCTGTGCAGACCAAAACGAAGGAAAAAGTCAACAGTGTTGAAATAAAACCTACGCCCTTAATTTGAATGACTGTATTTGTGACTCATCTTAGGTTTTGGAAGCGGTCAAACTTTTTGTCTCAAGGCCCACTTTTTGTTAAAAAAAAGTTACAAATTGCTGCAACCCAGTTTTAAAATCTGTACATAATGAGTAGAACTGATTTCTGAACATTTTGGACTATTTTAACTGCTGTTTAAAGGCCAAAGATATTATCATGAACTTGTAAATGGACCATTTTACAGAGATACATACGTATACGTATATATATGTCTGATGAATCACAATGTAAAAGATTCTTTGTATGACATGTAGTGGAGCATCTTATTACATTTAGGCAACATAAGCACTCATTTTTTCTTCTTGAGGAAGAAAAAGAATACTAAGAGCACAACAGACAACAACAACAACAACAACAAAACATAAGTTCCCCTGAAATCTTTCTGAGATGCAAATTTATTTAACAACCTAAATCAAATTTCCCCCAATCCACTTTTGGATGCTTGTGAATCAATGTTCTGGATATTATATTTTAAGTAAAAATGAAAAAGTTTAAGTTTTCATGAATAAGTTGTAGACATTCTGTAAAAAAAGGGTATACTGAGAACCTACATAATAACAGATAAGAGAGCATGGCACAGAAAAATACAGAATTCCTCTTGGATTTTGTGAATATTATAAGAAAACTGAATTAAATGTTTTCATACACTTAAGAGATGGTACATTTACCTAAGGTTCACAGCTGCTGTACGTCATGTGAAATTTAGAAGAACAAAACTACATCAAAATGGCATCAAATCAGCAAACTGACAGAAAAATAACAGGGACTTATCAAGCATAAATGTTTACAGTTGTTTATCCCCAGTCTCCCTGCACTGTAAAAGTCCATGTGCTGACAGAAACACAACAGCACATAAACTCTTACTGTTTAGGGCTGAGAGGAAGAATTCTCCACAGAACAAAGCATATAAAAAAAAAGAAAAATATGAGTAAGGTTGAATAAATACATTGTATTTGCACTTCAAATAACTCTAAAGAGCATATAATTCAAGGCAGAAAAGTTACTTAGAGATACACAATTAGGTGAAAGTCACATTGTGGTTTCCGGGGTCAAGGAAAACTCACATATTACTGATTTAGAAATGTCAAATCAAACATACTAACGAACATAAAGATACAAAAGTCACCTGTGACCTTCCTCCTGCCTGTTTCATCCAGACCCTGACAACACCAGACTACAGAGGTTCTGTTCTTATTCCATGTGTAAAAATTAGATCACCCTATAGTTTCCGAAATTTCAAATTTTCCCTTTGCAAATGATATTGCACAGACTGATACTGCAATTATGACTGTAATGCAATTAACTGTGCAGCTGAAGACAAGCATCTGAATTGTTTAGTATGAGTATTCTCATTTGTATTCTCTTAAGGGCTCCAGTAGTGTGTCATAAACAGAGAGGACGCGTCAACTTCGTTTGTCGTTTCTTTCCTGTTTCCCCCTAGTCTTTAGTTTAAGATTCATTTAACTCTATCAAACGGAAAAAAGGGATGTACAGTAGATTTAAAGATTCATACTGAGAAAATGCATCTTTACTGAGTTTAGAGAGTTATATAAACTCAGTGCTATACATCTGAAAATGTGAAACTATGAACTTGTCAGTCTGGTTGTTGCGTGGATGATAGGACAAACTGTTTTGAATTTTTGTGATTTGTGACCTCACAAGTCCTAACCAGTCATAGTCTAGCTTAAATGCATTAGTGCCACTCCCATGAGCCAAAAGAATTCTAAATTTAAAATATCCCAAGTTACAACCAATCATATTCAAGCTAAAATTAGGCTGGCCCCCATAAGCAGCTGCCAATATTCCTGACATTTTTTTTAATTTTAGAAAATTGACCATAAAAATAACATTGATCTGTGTTTACTGCCTTATGTGCTTTTAATGATCTGCTGTTCAGCCAATCAGAGACTTTTCTGATGAAAAGTGAGCAGATACTGTATGACACCTGTCTGTGAAATCCGAGTGCGCATGGCACAGTTACAACCAAAGAAAAAAACAAAACAAAACCAACACACTTGAATTTTGTCACTACCCTTACAGAAGTCTTTACCAGACAAATGCCAGCAGCACAGATATAACTTTAAGTGTTCAAATTTGAGACCTTTACGTAACTTCATTGTTAAACGATAGTTATGTGCAACAAAGTAATAAAAAAAGTTGTCTCTCCTAAATTTTAATCTCCAACTAATCCAGATTGTGCAACACAGTTCACATTTTTTGCACCCAAAATATGCAACTTTCTCTCCCCCTCTCTCCGTCAGTCGTATCCTAGCTCTACCACAGTCCTTGTTGTTAGCTGTGATGACTAATATTTACCCCAGTAGTGTCAGGCACCTAAGAGGACAGCCAAACCACAGCTCTCCTTGCCAGGGCCCAGCCATGCCTTGCCTCTAAACCCGTTCAGAAAAGCAATCGAGCAGATGAGTGGCTGCAGATGACATCATACATCAAACGTCCCCTGACCTAACTTCATCTGTGTCCTCAGGTCACCTCTGTACCTCCTCAGTCAACAACTGCTGTCATCAAACCACCATAAACCATTTAAACATTCAAGTGACAGTTTTAACTGGACAAACACAAACAAGACGAGTGGTCCCAAAGTGGAGACAAGGTGTCTTTCCAGGTAAAACCACATTAGATGACGATGGAGGACAATAACAATGTCCAGTATGATCTAAATGCATATTGAGCAAGAATAGACAAACATCACAACCACAGATGAAGTTTTGGCTCTGACTGAAGTACACTATCCACACAAACAAGAAAACCACAAGTGTGCAAACATGGAAAAAGAAATGACCAAATCTCCTTCACAGTGGAGAAATAAAATGCAGACAGGCACCCATCTAAACAACATATTAAGACAACACAAAGAAAGATATTTCACCTCAGTAGTTGATTTTTACCTTTCTTCTCCATTCTGATCTTTAAATAGTAACGTGTCTGCCAACTCTAAATATACTCCCTGAGTTTCCTTCACATGTCACACACCTCAAACACTCTTTATCTGTTTCCACTTCTCACAAAATGACCTTACTTTCTTGTCTATGCAAATTATGCAGGAACCCAAGTGCATCAACTCAAAGAAAAACACACCACGACACACAGGCAAACACAGGAAGAGGAGGCCTGCTGAACACAGGTCCATGTGATACCTCTGGAAAACATCCAACCTGACGTTACATCACCGCTTCACTGAAAAACACACAAACACAAATGCAAGTACTGCACATCCGTGTTGTTTTGGAGGTGAAAAAGTTTACAAGTCCAGTCCACAGTCAGTTCATGTCTCTGCATTCTCTCAAAAGGCTATAGATGGTTTCCAGAAAAATAAAGATGCATAGTTATGGAGAACATATCCAAAAATATCTTCTGCTGAAAAGAAAAATCTTGGACTGACCCTTTATTCCACTGTCTGCAAAAACATGCGTCATAAAGCAGATATGGTTATCTTTGTCTAGGCGACCACGGGCCATGGGATGACCAGGCTCTTTGGAGTTTAAGTGCAAGTCTTTTATATACACTTGCACCACATGGCCCCACCCCTCCTTCCGTTTCCCATGACAACAAATGCTTCATAATCAAAATAGAACACATCTGGGTTCGGACACACCCCTCTGCCCCCTTGCTCTCTTGACATGGAGGAAAAAGTGATCCTTGAATCGCGGTGAAAACTTGAATGTGTCCTGACTCTCGTCTTCTTTCTGCCTGACAGAATCGGGGGGGAGTGGGCAGCAGAGAGAATAACTCCACCCTCATCTGTCTCTGTCTCTCATTCCATTATTTCCCGGTTGTTGTGCAACAGGGGGAACAGATTCCTGAGAGGAGAGTCACGGCTCTGTTGTAAAACTTACTGGCAACAGTGACCCTCTGTGTTTTTCTTTAACTGTTTCCCTCACTCGCTCACTCTCTCCGTTCGTCTCCACTTGTTATCAAAACCATGTGTATGAGCGTGTGTCTGGTGAGGTCTTGGAGGGACACAAGGGCCACACGGGAGCCCAGGAGAGGCAAAGCATGGGATGGGGAAAGGAGTCCAAAAGGCTGTGTAGACTATGTCTTACAAACATATTAACTGGTAAATCAAAGGAAGATATTTGAAGCTCCCCCCGCCCCCATATATTTCATCACAGCACAAAAGCACACTTGCTTTTATTGTACATTTTAAGACATTCCAAACACACTATTTTTTCCATACTATAAGATGCAGGTTATGTTGGGTCCAAATCTGATGACACACAGGATGTGGAAGGGAGGAGGATGTTGGAAAGAGTTTGGAGCGAGGTAGAGGCCAGTGGGAGATGAAAGCCGAAAGGAAAAGAGACGGAAGAGGGAGGTAGAGAGAAGAGAGACCACATCTGGAAACAATCGGCATAGAGCAGCCTAACATGCACATGCTTCAGCTATGAAAGAACAACGAGTCCTTGATGATGTGCGTGTGAGCGTGTGTCTATACCTGTCAATAGAAGCTGTATAAGAACAAGAACGCATGCCTAAAACCAAAACCTGACTCATTTTGGCAGTATGTAAACACACTATCCTGACTGCAAAAATGCTGAGCCACTGTGTAAAATGTAAATAAAGCCATAATAGGATGCACTTGCCAAAGATGGAAACCTCAAGTTTAATTGAAAAGACAACAGATCAGATGTTAAAACCAAGACATTTCTCTGATTTTTGAAAAAGTTACGCCCATTTTGAAATTGATGAAAGAAGCTCAGAAATGTGAACATTCAAGATTAAAGATCCTACAGTATATTTTAACATCAGAGGTGTGTAGTACTCAAGTACAATTACTGCTTTACATATACTTTAGTATTTTTTTCCCAAAAAATGTACTTCCAAGAGTCGTTGCTTTATATATTTTTTACTCTTACTCAGCTACATTTAATGATGAAAAAATGTACTTCTACTCAGTTACATCTGGTTACACCTCAATGAGTAGAGGTAAAATGAACAAAAACTGTAAATATAAACAAAACAAAAAATTAGCACAAATCAACAAAATAATCAAGTGAACAAAACTGCCAAAACAACCAACTGAACAATGAACAAAATAAAGAAAAATAAGTACATATGAATAAAAATAATCAAGAAAATTAACAAATACCAACAACATAATTAACAAAACGGATCAAACTCAACAATACGAGCAACAAAAGACCAAAAAATTCTAAAACTAATCAAGTAAAACTGAACAAATCAACAAAATAAATGGGAAAATTATCAAAATAATGAAGGAAATAAACAAAATGAACAAAATAAGCAGCAAATCTTAATAAACATAATATACAAAACATCAATAACTGTTGAGCAGTATTTTTACATACACCTGACAACATATTAATGACGATTAATGTGACATTTAATGTTTTTACCTGGAAATAAAGAACCTGTGTGAACAATGTTATAATAAATTCAACATTATGAAGTTACTCACTTGACTAGTTTTTTTTTACAAGATACTCTTATTTTTACTCAAGTACGTACATTGATGAGTACTTCTACTTGAGTCATTAGAATTATAAAGTAACAACACTTTTACTTGAGTACTGTTTCAGTTTACGCTACACATCACTACTTAACATGTAAAGGCCCCGTACTGTGAAAATCTGGGTTTTTGAGGTTTATAGGAACTTTGTAATGCAAAATAATTCTGTGAAAATATGAACTTGTTCTGCCAGTCCTGAGAAATCCACACAACAAAATAGACTTCAGGGAAAACAAGCCACTTTGATTTTTTGTGATTTGAAACATTTACAACCAATCACATTCAAGCTAGAATTTGCCCCGCCCCCACGAGCAACTGGTAACATTCCTGACAAAGGATTTTTTCCAGAAAATTCTCCATGAGAAGTGCATCATTTTTGTTTGCTGTGGCTTTGTGTCAGAATTTGACAATTAAACACATATAACAACAGTAGAGGGACATTTCAATTTAAATCTGTAGCACTTGTGTCTATTAAGGACATTGTACGTCGATTTTTCATTGGTTTTCTAATTGGCGTTTTTGCGACTCTGCCACACACGCCCCAATTTTATTGAGGCCAAGTCTTGTAGCTGCCCACTTGTCATCAGAAAAGGCTTCCACTGGTTGAACAGCAGGTCACTCCTAAGGTCACCTGGGAGCATAATCTGACAAAAGGACACTGTAATCACACACTAATTCAAGAACCACATTCTGGAGCAAAAGTCAGAAATATTGGCTGTTTCTCACGGGGGCCGGGCTAATGTTACTTGACTATGATTGGTTATAACTTGTGATGTTTTAAAATTTAAAATTCTACTAGCCAATGAAGGTGGAAGTAATGAATTTTATCTAGACTATAACTGGCTATGACTTGTGATGTCACAAATCACTTCAGTTAAAATCTGTTAAACGCTTGTTTTTCCTGTGTGTGGATTTTTCAGAGTCATTTACATCAAAGACTTTATACAAACCTCCAAACCACAATGAAGATGGATTTTCACAGCATGGGACCTTTAAGACTTTTTCATGACTTTCAAGGCCTAATTTCTCTACACTTGAATTTCATACATTTTAAAGAGTCAGAGATGTCCTGAATTAAGATACTTTTCCCTGATAAACAGTTTGATTCAAATGGATTTAGATTTTAGTAAATATTTCCTATACAACCATTAAAACCCCTGAATGATACAACACACAATTCTAAAGACAAATCACAATTCCTTCTGTGGCTCTGAAACCATTTCTTTCCCCAAGATATAAATACTGTATTTCTCCCATAATGATTAACTACTCCCAAAAGTATTTTTAAAAATTGGGACAAACTTACAGTGGACTGTATTTAGATTTGTCAGAGATACACTTCCTGAATTTCCTCCAGTTCGTTAAAATACAAAAAATTTGTAACCGCTCCCACCCCTCCCATCTGTTTTAAGGTCTATATTTATCTCCAATAAAACCCTAATTGAATCGCCTAAAAGTCCAACTTCCAACAGCAGAGCTGGGAAAAGCATGGAGTTTTTTAAAAAGTCATAAGCAATGATAGTTCCATGGTTGTGTAAAGAAAGTAACAAAGGCTTTCAACATCTCACTTTTCATTCTTTACATAGCACAGTGGCTGCCAAACTTCCCCAACCAGTGGAACCCAAACTTAGAAACATTCATTATAAACTGTCATAACATCTTTTTTTTTCACTGTAAATGAATATCATAGCATTTTATGTAGAAATGTACGATTTAAAATGTATGACACTATATTATTCACTTACCATGAATTGCCATATATTTTATTTTGAATGTCGAACTCGGAAAATGAAATTAAAATGAACAAACTAAACACTAAACCAACAAAATAGTGCAAAAATTAAACAAAGAAAAATAAGAAATAATTTTCATAATGACAAATAACCAAAACAATGAAGGAAATGAACAAACATAAACAAAATAATGAATAAATATGATAAAACAAATGGGAAAAAATTAAGCAAAATGAATAAAATAAACAAAAACAATTAAGACAATAGACAAAAATGAACTGAACAATCAATAAAATTAACATAAACTGTTAATGACAATGCAATCCACAAAAGGAACAAAAAATTGTGAAAAAAAAATCAATGAAATTAATAATCAACAAAACAATTGAACAAAAAATAATTATAAAATCAATATGTGAAATGAACAAAAAATGAAATAAAAAAACTGATAAATATTAGTAAAATAACAAAAAAAAGAAAGGAATTTAACAAAATAATGAACAGATTGGAGACTCTGCAACCCATTTGATCCTGAACTGTACTTTGGGAAAGACAGGCAGAGCACAGCGCCCACCTCGGCACCCGGACTCTCTTCTTATGGAGCCATGATGATGAATACATGCAGAATCTGGTTTGACGTTGTCAATCGAAGAAACAAAAAAAAAAGCCATCTCCTGAAAAGTACATTGTCCACATGGCAGTATATGTTGTTCCAAAACCTGTATATAATGTTCAGCATTAATGTTGCCTCAAAACATATGCACCCCCATACTATCACAGATGCTGGCTTTTGAATTAAATGTTAAGTTGGATAATCCTTCTCCTCTTCAGAGGACGTCACACACACTTTCTGAAAAGATATTTAAATTTTGCATCATCAGACCACACGTCCGTGTTACATCCTGCCTCAGCTTCTTAACTTTTCTGTCTGTACTATTTCAGCTCATTCCCATCACTCATGAATCTCCACCTTTTGCCAGACATAAAGTGCTGCTAATGACTTTAATGGTTAAATAAACAAAATCAGATGAACATCTAACTGGGGCAGCTTATAAGAACAGAGTAGTAAAATAATTAACCCTGCATAATTACAGTTTTTGAGGCAACAGCAGCTCATATCTATTTACAGTGTAGACAACACATATCACATCCAGAAGAATCTGATCTTTTCAGGTTAAATTGAAAATCCATGTGTTCCTGAATCTGATTCAGGTTACATTTTTTGTAACATGACATATGTCATAATTCTGTACTGGCAGGGGGTACTCAGTAAATATAAACATCATTAACTGTGGAATTTATGATGTCATCATAGCTGAATTGGAATTTGGTGGTTTCCAGTGCTCAAGAACCAATAAGTCAGACTGTAAACCTGAGTTCATTGGCCTCCAGGATTATTTCCTTATCAGGGTCACTTCAGGACCAAAAATTGACGCTAGCCACATTCAAATGTCAAGTGTGACTACTTATGTGGAATTTATTATGTGGATAATAATTCCTTATACAGAAATCCTTGTACTGGCTGTGAAAATGGATGTGGAAAAGGTTACGTTACGATTCTTAAAAGATTGAAAATAAAAATGTGATGATAAATACAAATATCTTTGCCTATATTTAAAAAAAAAAAAAAAGAAAAAGAGTTCTTATGTTTTGAAACTGCCCAACAAAAATTGTCCAAGCAACAAATCTAAAGGTTGAGATGTGAGCACAGCCAAAGTGAAGCAGTTATTAAAGACTTTCAGCCTCCAATTACAAAGCTCACAAATAAGGTCAGACTGGTACAAAATAAACAGTTGTCACATAATTTATTGTCTCTTATAAGACAAAATTCCTGAAGACAGCAGTGATGTGGTCTGGACTATGACCCAAGAGTTTGTTATCACAGTATACTCAAGAACAAGAAAAAATGTTACATTCTTTGGCTGCCCTAAGTGCTCAGGTATTCATCCATGTATTGTAGGCTTTGATTCTCACTGAAACCTCTTGAGAAAGTCCTGGTAGGTTTGTCTGTGAGCAGATGTTGCAGGCACAAAGTGGCCACCCTGATGTGTCAGGATCTGAGGGTCCTGGAAGGAGGGCAGGAGCTCAGTGCTCATGTTGTCGGGGATGACGCGGTCTTCTTTTCCAAAAACATGCAGAGAGGGGATCAGCAGGGGAGCTTTGTAAAATTTATTATGCTGTGTACAAGCACTGCGGAACCCAGCAACGAGGATGGCAAAGCGGAAATTAAACTCTGGCTCCAGTTTTTGTTCCTGAAGAGAGCACAGCATGACCACAAAAGCTGCTCCCTGACTGAAGCCCAGGATGCCGTCAAATGGGCCCTGGCTCTTCACGGCTTCTCTCACCACCGTCACACTCTCATCGAGTCCAAGGCTCTCTTCACACTGCTGCTGAGCGCTGAAACTCCGTGTCTGAACATCAGAAAACCACCAGCCCCGGGGGTCATCGTCACCTCCAGGCCCTGTGCTGTTCTCCTTTTCTGGAGCTTCTGAAGGAGCAGCAGAAAGAGTAGTTTGTCTGAAATGCAGTCAGTTAGTGTTAACAGTACAGTGCTAGAAGAACAAGGACAGCGCTGAGTGTCAGAGGCTTAAAGCTATAAATCGTGCAAAGATCCCCGTAACCAGATGGTTCATTAACAATATTCTTTCTTTTAATAAGAACTGATTACCTTAGCATACCCTCTTATTTAAAATAACTAACATGACTGACACTCAGGTTACACTCAGAAACAGCGAAACACATCTATTAAAAAGTGCCTAACGTGAAAATGTGAAAAGTAGGCCATGACTGAACAAACTCTGAGAAAAGGAGAGCATTTGGCATTGGCAATTAAACTTTAGACATAAGGTGGATTTTTTCAGTGGGGCAGATGGAGACATAAACATGTAAGCAGAGCATTTTTATTATGTCTAAAGGGGTAAATAGCCTAAATGTGCTAAGTGAATATGGTTATTCATTTATACATCCTTCAGTAATGTCAACATTTGTAATTAAGGACACATACAAACTGAGATTTCAGTTTGTCTTCGGACATTTTTTTAAAGACGTAACCAAAAATATCACTCCATTTTCGCTACTGTTGTTTGTGACATTCCAGTGCCACACGGTAGATATCCTGCATAACACAAGTGATTTTTTTTAAACAGAAAGTGCTAGTTGGAAACCATTAGGGAACCTGGTAAGAACTGGTTGTAGATACAGCTGACGGTTTGTCTGTCAGCAGGATTACGCAAAAGCTACTCACCAATTTTCACAAAATTTAATACTAGGGTAGCACCTGGGCCAAGGAAGAACCCATTAACTTTTGGTGGCTTGATGAAAGAGCTGTAATTAAAACAGAGAGGTTTTCTGGTGTTTTCAGTTCTAGTTTTATAGTTTGTGCATGACTTCCTCACTAATGACTCATTTTAGGTCACAGTGGATCCTACAAGGTAAAGCCAACCAGACCCGTCAGTGAACCTTAAAGTAAGTCATATTAGCTGTGTTAATCCTTAGGTTTATATAAACCCTGTGATGTACAATAAAAGATATAAAAAAGGTATGACCTTGCTCAGATAGCCACACAAGAATATGAACGCAGAGAAAAAACAAGCTGTTTTTCATTTTAGTGATTTGTGACATCACAAGTTATTAAAAAAAAATCATAATCGAGCATGAGTTCATTAGTCCTGCCCCCATGAGCCAACTTCAGAACAACTATTTGTCTGGAAATTGTCTAGGAAAATTGCATTACTCTGTGCTTAAAGTAGCCTTGGATGAAAATGTGATTCAGGGCAACTTTGGAAATGGCCTGTGGTTCAACTAATCAAAATTTCAGATGCAATGTGGGAAAATTCAACCTATCTCATAGTGAAATCAGTGTGTGTGTGACAATTAGACACATGCCCTTGAAAAACCAAGTACAGTACAACCACATTAACACACTTTAACTTGTGCACAACCTTAGGGAACATTTAAAGGACTTAACAACAACGTCAGCTTCCCTTTATGCAGCATTTGAAGTGTGTGTGACTGACCTACCTTCACCGTCGCTCCGTGGAACACCGTGCGGTGCGTTCACGTACACGAGCTCCACGCTCTTCTTGAGCAGCTTCCGCAGAGCTCCGGTCTTCTCGCGGAACGAGGTGGCGTTCTGCCGGTACCCGTGGATGCACAGAACTCGGAGCGGAGCCATGTAGGCTTAGCCTAGCCTAGCCGAGCCAGGCTGAACTACACCCACAGGGTAAGAAGTCGCTATTATATGACATAATGCTTTATAATGGTACTTTAAATAAGCAGCAAGGCAGATAAAAGATGAAGAAGAGTTCATACCTGACAAGTTAACAGTGAAGACCAGACCGGTACATTCAGGAATAGCTGCGTGAAACGACGTAACCCGGAAGTAATAGATACACTTCCCCGTATTTGTTATAATACATTTTTTCCCCTTTTTTATTGACAAACTGTTTAACAGGACATTGGGAAATACAATGGCATTTTGTCATGAACCAAAATTTATATGTTATTGTTTTTTTAATTTTTTTGTTTTTAAATGTTTCTTTAATTTTCCCGAGGATGAGGATATTATTAATCAAGAAGTCATAAACTTTGTTTTCTGATACAAATCCAAAAATATGCTCCAATAATCCATAAATAGGGAATATAATCCAAGCATGTCTAAAATCTCATTTAAAAAAATGACAAATTTTATAAATCACATTATAAAACACTTTCCCCGAATGCACTAGACTGCTTTGATTATTAATTGAATTAAAAATTCGTTGGATTAATGTCCAATAGTTAATTAAATTATTATTTTATTAAAGGTGAAATGTGTCACGGTGTATTATTATTATTAATGAAGTAATGTAAAGGTAAAGAGATGCTGCACATTCCTCATCTCTTCAGGGAACATGTTTATCTGATTAAAAACCTCAGAAAACAACATATCATAATTTTTTTGGCCTTTTCCTCGGGCCACGAGCGTGGTTTATGGTCCAAGCGTGACCCGAGGACCATAAACAGAGATGAGGGATCATACATCCGGGATGCTGTCCTCAACGACGCATCAGACAGTAGGGGGCGTAGTCGTCCTCTGCTGTCGGGTAAAACACTATAAAACACTACAAAGCAGACACGTCACAGTAACATCACGTGACCCTTCTGAGGAAAACAACAGAAAGTTGTTGAAACATGTCAAGGTCAATAAACCTACATCTGTCTACAAAAAAAGAACAACGCTAGACGTATATTCTCAACCTACCGTGATTTCTTAGTGATTTATTTGTGGTCTGTGCTGCTGCTGATCGCTTTAAGTGATCTACTGATGATGATGCAAATGTTATCAACCCATGTTATAAGACATAGCCTAGTAAATATAATCTGCTTATTTACATTATTTATTCGGATTTTTAAAATTTTTACCAACAAGTTAAACAAAGTTGTTAAAGTAACATATCTTCTCTCATTTAAAAAAATCCAGTATCTCAATATGTTAGATGAATAATTTCTAAATATCAATGTAAAGTTTAAAGAAGACATTCCAAAGGTTGTCTGGGCATGATATGATTTTCTTCATCATCTTCCCCTTACACTGAAAACTTAGGTGGGCACAGATTAACTTGCTCCCCCTTCAGGTGATGAATGTGAAAAACATTTGAAAGGTCCCACACAACAAAGATCCATCTTCCTTATTTTAGCTTTGCATAATCTCTGTGGTGTAAAGTAAAAGCGATATAAATATACACTTCTCATGACTAAAGAGTAAAAAAACAAGCTGTTTTGAATTTTGGTGATTTGTGACATCACAAGTTATAACTAATTATGGTCACTGTAAAGTGCATCAATCCAGCTCAAGGGGCAACAACCGGAGCTGTTCAGTGAAGCCAATGCGGAAGTAACTTTACGTTATACATGAGATACACTCGACTGCAGCTGTGAGTAAGTGTTTACACTAACAACACTGTGATATGACTTTGTTTGACACTGCATGGTGAAGTTTTACTGCAACAGTAAGACAGCGGCTGATGTCAGCTCTCCCATGATTCCCTTGGCATGAAGTAAGCCCCACTGCCGTTATAAGGAAAACACACTCTGTTTCTTGCATGTTCAGTGTATTGGAAGAAGGAAGAGAAGAACCATCATTCAAAATTTAGCAAATTTAATATCATCACATGTCAGATTACGAACACAGGTTGTCCTCAGCATGCTGGTGTCTTATCTTCTTTCAGATGATTCCTAATGTTTATACTAGGTGCAGCAACTGCCTCCTGACCTCCTGGTGACATCAAAGCAATCTATGTAAACAGCACCAAATGGTTTAAAGACAGTTTGCTTCCTGATCAACATCTTATGTACCGCTGGCCTTCCTTGACCTGAAAGAGGTGACCCACTGCTGCTTGGCTTCAAAGATCAAAGAAAACTGCACACATCAGCTGGATTAAAATAATTTTGTTGTAATGCATCTTACATTCTACATGTAAACAATTCATATTTTATAAATATTCCTTACACCGTTCATCCAAATATGGTTACATCCTGTTTTTGGCTCCAAGATGCTGTCCAGGGAGTGACAAGTCGATTGGCCTCAAAACAGCCCTTCAAAAACCAATGGGTGATGTCATGGTCACTTTGTCCATAGTATATACAGTCCAGTTCCATAAACCAGTAGAATCTTATATTTTAGAGCATCACAAATTACAACCAATCATATTCAAGCTAAAAGTACCGTCACCCTCCATGAGCAAGCAAGCTTTACATAAAGCAATAATTTAATTAACTATTGTTCTTGAATCTGGTCCCAGCTCACCTCGGAAATGACCTGAGGTTCAAACAAGGAGTGTTTCCTGATTAAAAACACACAAGTCTGGCACGTCACAGTAACATCACAGCTTGTGTGGCAGGATTACAAAAGGCCCTCAGAAAACCAAGGAGAAATCAGCACATTTTATTTTGTCACCACACTTACACACGTATTCAATAGATACAAATCAGCTACTCATACAAATGTAAGTCTCACTAAAGAGGACCTTTAAGCTTAAAACACCCACATATTACATGTTCATTTAACATCATACATTGTAGAGTCTAAAACTTGACAAAATAAAGACCTACAGTATATGCTGAACATTTAGGTCTTTACTCTCTCACTAAAGAAAAATGTTGCACTGAAAGCATTCAGGTTCCATTTTCTCCCTGTACATCACTGTTTTTTGTTCCAGCAGCAACTTTGATGTACAATCTGTTAAACATATGGCTCAAACTGATGATGGCGCCACAGTCTCACCAAATTGTGTTGACAGCACATTTGGTGAGACTCTCAACAAATGTCAATAAATGTCCAGGTCATTTATTTAACCTGGGTTTCCAGACTGCCATAAATTAAGGTTCATTGCTTTTGTTTCCCAACTTCAGTTGACACTTCAGATCCTACATTCTCATTCTCTCACACGCCTCCTTTGTTTTCGATCCAGATCCTTCCTGACGAGCATATGAAGGTGACATCCAAAATACCAGATTTTCTCTTCAGAGCACTGTTGTCATTTAGCTCGTCCTCCTAAGAGTTTTGAAGGCTGCCCAAAACAGCGACAGATGTAAAAGCCAACTGCTCTGAAAGGGCAAACACAAAAAAAGAAATTTGAAAGAAAGACAGAAAAAAATGTCTCTACACTTGGAGGATAATGAGGGTCTGTGGCATCATTAGATCATAAGTAAATTCTGGCTAATTGTTCAGTCAAAGACACATCAGACTACTACAGGTCTGTTTGTGTGTTGATTGTGTGATGAGTTCTTCAGTAAAAGCCTTGTATTCTGTATAAGTGTGAATAAAAACTTTCACTCATACTTTCTCAAGTGGCTCATATGTTTACAGGAGATGCACACAAACACTGTCTACACAGTATGCTCCGGTTTTTCTATCTCAGTACACAGTGAATATAAACACAAATTACTGCTTGCTCTCATCAATAGGAGAACTGCTGCCTACATTGGCAGACATCAAGGTACGTTTAACGTGATATTCCACCGGCCAGTGCCACGCTGCCACACAAAATCAACAGTATTAGGGAATTATTATTCTTAATATATACTGTTGCTCATTAAATTTGAATAACATTTGTTTTTACCTTTTCTTAATTGATTTTTACTAAGTGGTTTATTCTTGATAGATAAAGTTTATTTCTTAAAAAACCTTTATTGACCAATCTCTTCCAAAGGTGATTAAATAGGAATAAAAAGAGCAATGTGTCTGAAAACAAAGTATTCCAACCCTATGGGCAACGGTGTACATTTACACAATTTAATGATTTTTTTTTTTTGGAGGACAACTACACAACTCTGTCTGCTCAATGTACCAATTATTTCATTTTTACTTACATATTGAAATGTAAGTAAATGTCTGTTTTTGCATGAATTTTAATTGCATTTTTTTAAATCATACATCCTGGGGGTGGGGCTCGGAGGCGAGCGTCTGGTGGCCGGGCCTATGCCCATGGGGCTCGGCCGGGCATAGCCCGAAG
>JAQQAE010003566.1:0-20016 GCA_029823295.1 Pseudamia nigra | reverse complement strand
TGTAAAGATGCAGAATTGCACTGCTAACTGATGTAATCATACTAAACATATCTTACAAGTCCCATACTGTGAAATTGCATCTTTATTGGGTTGTGTTTATATAAAGTCTGTGTTGTAAAAAAGAAAAAAAAAACAGCTGCAAAATTATGAACTTCCTCAGCACTGAAAAACTTGCAACAAAATGGACAACAGGAAAACAAGCCGTTTTCTGTTATGTAACTTGTGACACCAAGTAACCAATGTTCCTGACATTTATTCATAAAACTGACCAGAGTATGATCCCAGGGTGCCTTCAGAGTGACTAGCGGTTCAACCACAGACTGAATATTTTAAAGTGACTGTGACGTCACCCATTGGTTTCTGAAGGGCTGTTTTGAGGCCAATTAGGTTGTTACTTTCTGGATGACATTTTGGAGCCAAAAACAGGATGTAACCATATTTGGATGAATGGCAGTGGCTCTACCGGAGCATTGTATGTCAGGGGTCTCATGGGTCCGATTCAGTCTCCACTGGCGAGTGGAGTTACCATAGCAACATGACAGTCAAAGCCCAGCACAGCAGTGATTTGTCGGATTATTTGCCGTAATATGTTAGTTATGGAGCAAAAAGGTAAAGATGGACCCTCAGATCACTTATTAGATCCAAATAAAATGTTTGAGACGATGATGACTCATGACAAAAATGTTTTCAGTATTTTTAGAGAGAAACCCACTGTAACTCTATGGGAGTCAGGATTTCTTAAAGCCCAGTGAACGCTGCTCCAAGGACCCACAGCATTATTACAACTTTAAGTTACTTCCACAATCGGGCTCACTGAACAGTCCTGATTATTGCCCACTGGATTCAACCAATCAGAGGGTTGTCTGATGGAAAGTGAGCAGATACACCATATTACAGTTGAAATTAACATGTGTGGTGCTGTTTAGACCTTGCGTTATCATCCGTCCTGGCACATCTGATCAAATCCAGTCATGTGGACCATGCTAATGCAAGGTCTGAGCAACTCCAAGACATTTTCCAGGACACATTGCTATCCACTTAATGCATTTGGAGATGGTCTGGGACTGTATCTGTCCTGGGACACATTAAGTACTACTTATTCATCTGGCATATTATGTCTAGTGAACGATGGCTGTATTATTAAAGATGACTGAAATGTCCCAAAAAGTCCAAAGATGCATTAGGGTGCTTCATGTGTACGTGCTGCTCGTGCTCACCCAAATGTCCATTTGTCTTCCTCTGCCACTTCTTTCTTTGTGAAGATATCATTAAATAATGTCAGGTTGCATGATCTGGTAGAAATTAATAAATGGGTGAAAGCGCTTGTTGATTAACTCAACAGATCGAGTGGTCACAGTTATCATATGGATTTTAAAGGTCTCAACAGCAATGAATGACAGACGACAGGCAGAAAACTCTCCACCTTAAAAACTTAGTGTTTACCTTTCAGCTGAATAACCTTTGAGCAGAACAGCATATTTAATTAACAAACAAATATTACAAAGCCTGTCTCTTTCACTTGGACTAACCATCTGCACTACATTTATGCTATAGAGGAGCTGCTTTAAAAAGAATGCATCCCAACAGCATGGACGTACAGAACTTTAGTTGATCAGCCCATTTGGTCTGTGGGAGATTTTTTTATGTTAGCCCAATTAAAATCATCACACGATCAAACCATGTTTTAGTTTTCTAACAGTAAGGCCAAACTGCCTTTGTGTTGTCCACAGATTGCAAATGTTAAGCCTCAGCAGTGTGTGAGCAGTGTGCGAGAGTCTACTGTGCAGAGGTAAAAATGCTGCCAACTGTCACACTTTTGGCATAAAACACTTGCTTTCTGGATGTATCTCATGCTTTTCCAAGTAAATGTCACACCAAATAAGGAAAGAGACAGACAGTAATAAACTACAGCACTGTTGCTCCAGTGCATTGCGGCATTTATGAAACAATTGCATAATAATCCTAATGGCATATGTTTAAACTGTTCCTCCACAGCCAGTAAGTGAAATACTGTAACTGCAGGCAGCTTGTTACTGCCCACTGACAGTTCATCGCACTTCCATTAGATTCACATACACTGAACATTAATACAGCCACACTCACAGCTGTTTTCAGTGTCTAGTTGCATAATAAGACAGTGTAAAGTATTACTAAAATTAGGCACACACTACAAGATTTTTGGCGCGATTTTACCCAAGATTCACAGTTGTGCAGAGTCTGCACCAGTCAGCAATAGTTGGGGATAGTCGCCGTGGCTAGTAGTCACAGAAATCTGTTAGTGTGTGAGGGAAACAAACCCGACCAGGCTTCGGTCACAGTAAATCAAACGTGTTTGAAATTTTTTGAGCTGACTCTGGATACAGTTGGCTAGTGTGTACTGATTACCAACCCAACTGCAAACACGTTGCTAACAGCCAAGAAATAGCGTGTGAAGACGAAGACGACAGGAAGTAGCGGGAATATCAAAACATCAAAAGCAAACAGCCGTACCTGTTTTTTTTCTTTTGGATTTCTCAGAGCAGATAACTGCATAAATAACAGCAACAGTGAGACATTTGTTGTTCATGTTTGTTTACCCTGTCGCTCTCGTAAACTTGAGCCCTCTCGCTCAAGTTTACGAGACTTTGATGCGCTCAGTTGGTTTGACAAATCGTGTAGTGCGTGATCCCTCATCAGGCGCAGTTGTCAAATGTGTGATCCCCAGTCTTCGGTCGTCATAAAAAATTGGCTGGAACCAGTCGGTTAGTGTAAACTCCAAGTCTTCTCTAAACTGCCAACGACTGTGAAAGCTGTGTCGTGTGTACCCAGCTTCACTGATTAAAATAGTACCAATAAAGATAACATGTTAACCAGCAGTCATTCCAATGTCAATTGATAAATTCCTTTTTTTACAACCCTGATATTGTCTCACTAAATCAGCAAACATGAAAGTGAAAGAGATCAGCTGGTCAATCAGAAAGAAAGATAGAAACTGTTGAAATTATCATGAAGTTTAGTGGCACACAGCCTTTATCAGACAGCGGTCAGCTGATGTTACTGTTTACAGAAGCAGTAAAACATACAGGAGATTTATCAGTAATATCAGAGGGGAATGGTTTTATTTCTTATTGCACTGCTCCTCATGTCATCCGTGCACTTTATAGACAGCGGTTTGAAGAGGATTCAATAGGCATTTTGGCACTTTCTGCTGTTCTCTTTAGTCTAGAGAGGGTGAGTGTTTCATCCTCGGTGTTTTTGGTGTTATTTGAGAACAGGTTGGTTTCGTCACAGCTGACTCACTGAATGTAAGCTGCCTTTATTCACTTGGTAGCAAAAAATGGTAGGGTTATTATACAGTACTCTAAGTGTGCAATATGGATATTATCTAGCAATCCCCAAACCTCTAGATGTCAAAAATGAATTAAAGTCTGTCATTACCACTGCCTACAGTTTAGGAAATAGAATCATTTTAGCAGTTCAAGTCCAGTTGACCTTGACTTGTAACAAATCTTTGATCCAAACCAACCTTATCCCTTGCATTCACATCAGCAGGACTTGTACATGTCTATTAAAGTATGATAATTTGATTTTTTCTTTGTTTTCTGATGGCCTCTTCAAAACCCTGCCACACATGCTTCAGAAAATGCCCTGACTGTTTGAACAGCAGGTCATTACAAGATGACCTGGGATCATCTTCTGGCAAAAACACACTCTAAATGTACAACGATGACGTTTTATGGACAATTTACAAAAAAGTCACAAATCTTGGTCAGTTGTTCGTGAGGGGTGAGGTTAATTTTCGCTTGAATATTAGTGCCTAGGACTCATGATGTTATGAATCACAAAAATCCAAAATGGGTCATTGTTCCTGCTTGTTGTGAGACTTTTTCCGGACTTGTGAAACAGCTCTTATTTTACATCACAGTTTACAAATTTTTGGACACACCTTAATTTCAAGAACTTTGAATGTGCATCAAACACTTTCTGAGGCAGTAATTCTAATAAGCATGTCCTCTGCAGCAGAGGTAGCTCTTGGTCTTCTCTTATCGTGACAGTCTTCATGACGACTGTACTTACATATTCAAATTTGTTGACATTCGAGTGACCTTCATAACCTCCTGGGCTATATTCCACATACAGTGATCCAGAATGCTTATACATACAGGGGTTGAAGAATAATAGCTACCGTAAGGTAGTAAATAAAGCTATAGACATGAAACCAAAATGTAGTGGAAATTTGTAAATAACTATTGAACTAATAATAGTATACAGTATATGGGATTCGAAATGCTACTAGTAGGTTTTCATGGTCAAAGAAGCCAATGAGGGTCAAATAAATTTAAGAATATTACTTTTGGTGCAATAACATTATGTGAGAAAAGAGCATAGTTTCAAACGATAGTGGTAGGTTTTTACTATGAAGAGAAGCTGCCCTGCCTTGGCCGAGGTTTGCCCTAGTGTAGCACTAATAGGGCTGTTGACTCTACCCACCTTCCTCAGCACTAGGCAACTGGCAAAAAGTTTGTGATTTGAAAACCATTCTATGTACGTGACTACCTTGTGAATCTAACGAGAGAATGCCATGAGTGTGCCAAGTATATATGTAAATATAAAACATTTTCAGGGTTGTTTAGCATTTTCTATTTATTCCATAATTCCACACGTGTTCTTTCACAGTTTGGATGTCTTCAGAATTAGTGTACAATGCTGAAAATATGAAAACAACGAAGAAGACACTGAAAGAGAAGCTGTGTCCAAACTTATGCCTGGTTGTGTATGTAAACCTGGACACATAATAAAGGTGGATTTTCACCGTATGGGACTTTAAATGTAAAATTCAAACTGCACTAAAACTGGCACTTTTAACCTGGTAAGTTCATTTTCTACTAAGTGATTGATTTTTCTGTTTTTCTGTTTTCATGAATAACAATTATATTTCCTCAGTTAATGATTTTAACATTTAAGGGACATTTTGACATTTGTTTTCCTCGTTACAGAGTGGTGTTGATGATCATGTTGATTTCTTACATTGTGCTGTAGTTGTACATTTTTAAATGAGTGGTCCAATGTTATCATGTGACCTATCATGTGACCTTTGTTGTCAGACGATGAAACTGACGTGTCTGTGTAATATTACTTTCTATACTAAAAATACTTTCTGTGTTTCTGTACGTGGTGTGTACTTTATAAAACGCTTTGCATTACCATGATGTCATCTCAAAAAAAAAAAAAAAAGAGAGAGATTCCTGGAGAAAGGACATATTTACCTTGGAGCTCTCTTTCATTTTTTCTACTTCATTGCATTTAAAGTGGGCAATCTTCATCCAGAATGCCCTGGAAAGAGACAATGATAACATAAATGGTTTCCCATTTATTTGTTGGGATCCAGAATGAAACTGGAGCAGTTGCACTGAAGCTGAAAAGCACTTTCATGTCATTATGATGGTCATATTTCCCTCAAGTCACAAAGAAAGGATACCATACACCCAAGTTTGATCTTTTATTTTTGCCTACACAACTTGGCTAGCTATCAGTTCAATTAGTTTTGATTTTTTGTTTGTATCATCATTTTATTTCGGTTATTAAAATATCCACTCAGATTCCACAGCACAATACTGCCAAAACATGTCTTTGAAGGTTAAAAACCTCTAGCAAAATAAACTGCACTCACACTTCTAGATAAAGATAGAACGTTTTCTCAGGCTCAGAAGTATAACAACGGATTAATAAATTCACAACAAATCACAGACACTTAGACATTTTGGTCCCAGAATTAGGTCACATGATAATCATAGAAAGGCTTTTGGACTGGTTCCATGATGACACATCCAATATGTACATGTATGCCAGTTTAGGTCCGTTTCTTCTATTGGCACTGTTTAAACTGATCCCGCTCTGAACCCCTTCTTTCCTGTTTCTAACCCTTCAAACCTTTTGATCCCCCCTCCCTCTTGACACCCTCCCTGATTACTAACGGTTGTCCAGCAGGAGCTATAAAACAACACAAAGCAGTCCATATTCTGTGTGATAATTAACACTGCCAGTTCTCTGCTTTTTTTCCAGAGGGCTTGCCATGTATAACTCATCGCAGTTGTATGTATAAGGATTGTTTCCTGTTTCCAAAGCTACTGACGTGCATGCCGAGCTGCTTATGCAAATAGCTACTGTCATCTTTCATCCCTTTGGCTGACATTTGCTCAAGATCAGCATTTTACACCCATCTTCAATTGATCTTTAATGAACATGAATGCAGTGATTGGGATATTCAACTCAATAGATGGGTTTTTGGACGACAAAACTTTCAATATTGTTCGTATAATCTTGTAATTCAGAAGCCTCCAGATATGAATGCCAGTTTACTGACACCAGATCCCACATTGGGCCCCCCCCCCCCGTAACTATTGAAATTCTTGGTCTATTTGCATTTTTGATCTTAGCTCTAAATTTCTAAAGAGATTTCTAGAGAAGACACTAAACCAGAGAACGACTGAACTTGTTTCTCTTATCTATTCGTCTGTCTGTCTGTCTGTCTTGTGTACTGAGTCCGTTGCTCTCTGATCCTGACGCTCGTGCTTTTCTGCACTTTGCAGAAAACAGCCAAGATGGAGGAATTCATGCCGACTTAATATATGACAGACCATATGACTATAGCTCGGCGCCTGAAATCGTGACGGTAGACCGTAATGCCAAGTATGAGTTCTCAACCTTAGAAAGGGGGGTTCCGCAAGGGTATCCATTGAGGGAACAACAGGAAGATAAAATGCAGTATTTGCAGGTATATTTTTATTGATTTTCTTCTTTTTGTTTTCCTTGAAATATTTCAATGACACCTCGTTGCTAACATGCATGGTGAAATGGCCTTATAGGCCTTTACAGGATCTTACTTGATTTTTCTGGAATCATCAGACATTTTGTGATTTCTTTTGTCTTTTAAAGAATCAAAATATAATCTGGCTGACTAATGTTTGGTAAATATGACCATCTGCAACTTCATTAACATTTAAATGTGCTTCAACTGCTGCGTTGCGGTTAAGCACACACAAGAAAATCAGTACAATTATGTAGTTCTAAAATGGTAAGAGTTTGATAAGCAGCTTACCTTCTACATTTCAGGAATCCCTCAGCGTTTGATGAAAGTATCGTAAACATCTGCTCATGTTCTACCAAAAGCATTGTTTCCATTGGATCCATCCTAGTTCAATGCAAAGCTGCGAGAGGCTCCTCTTCAGCCTGCATTAACACCTAAACATGCTCTGACATGCAGCCTTCTGGGGCAATTTAACCAAAGTTTTAGCTCTAATTCCAACTCTGCAAACTAACCAGTGACATAGTGGATTGATTTAATAGTAATAAATCATTTGCTGAACTTGGCCTGGAAGACTGTGGTGAGGATTTGTACTGCCCTTTAGAATCAGCCCTCACAATTTAATACCTTGGTCATAAACAATGTGTAAAACAACATTTTAGTACAGTCTGTATCACAAAACATTTAAAAGTCAGAACAATCTCAGATTCCCAGCGTAATAAAGGGCATTCCAAATAAAGAAATCCAATCCTGTTTGAGGATCGGATATCTACATCACTATTTACAAAGCCTTGAAACAGAGATGCATACAGTAGCTATCACTCCGTTGGATCAAATCATCACTCCTTCCATCATTTATGTGTCTATTGCACCACATCACATGACATTTAGAGGTTTTATGGGTGTTTTCGTTTTTTCCCTACTCTATATGTTTTATGGGGAAACAATAATGGGAAATATGTTGCATTTTTATTTCAGTTACAGAACACCTGGCTAAAACATGATGCTTGTTTTTTTAATGACTATTTTTGGTGCTGTAAGAGTTATATTAGATCATGGATCAAAGAAACCCTTCAACTCATTCTAAAGTAACCCCTCCATTTGATAAGTGCTCTGCCACTTCTCAAGTGGCTGGATTTCAGAATAAAGCCTCTTTGGCTTTATTGGCTTGTTGTGAGTCTCTCTTCTCTTCTCTGTCTTCATGCTGCCAGTTCTGTCCCGCATCATGTCTCATTCTAAAGCTTGTGCTGCCCTCTGCTGTCCAGTCCTCACACCTAACATACTTTGCTACTGTATCGTCTGCTGTCTTATTTTTCCTCATTTACTGAAAGCGACCACAGGGGGTCAGGCTGATACCAATCTTGTGGCTCTCGACCTCACCTTTACAAACCCTCTCTCTCTTGCGTAGTTGTCAGAGCAGAATGGAATGTGAGTATAATTAAGCAGAGAATCAATCTTTACAGTGAGTTAAATTAAGTATATTTCAGGGACTCCAAATAGGTAAACATGTTCTCTCTGAGGGATGAATAAATAGTATATAATATGTCCTGTAGCACCAGTGTTGGGAAGCTTACTGTTGAAATGTAATAAGTTACAGATTGCTAGTCATCCTGTTGAATATATAATAAGTAATGTAACTATGACAATTAGCTATATAATAAAACTGCATAAATGTGATGGATCTTATTACATTTGAATACTTTTTGGTGAAGTTCTAACAGATATTTTAAGTTGGGAATTGGAGTGAAAAGTCGTATAAACACATTTTAAAACAGGCAGTTTACACCTCACAAGACTTCAACACTGATCACTATTGAACTGTTAATTAAAATTCCTCTGTGTAACAAGACAATCATGAAACATATTAAAGTATGTTCCTAATATAACCTGTTTACTGAAAAGTATATAATAAAATATACGTTTTTGTTAGTTTTAATTTAATATCATATATTTTCAGTTATATTTACATTTCACTTTATTATGTAATGCCATTACATGCAACTCTTAACTCCCCAACACTGTGCAGCACTTAACTCATCCTGACAGCCAAGGTTTATACAACTTGTAGGATTTACTAAAATAAATCTTTTGTAAACACAGACACACAGTCTAAATTCACCTGCTTTATGATTGAGAAGTCGGTAACTATGTTTAATATTGAGCTATATTAACTAAAAATCTATAGAGGACCTAAGTCTGGCCCCTTCCGGTTTGACCCGTGGGATCTATCTTTGGATAATAAATGCATCACAGTGGCGAGTAGCAGACAGTTTTCTAATTCCAACTGAATTATGCCACCATTTACATGTGATGAGTGTTGATTTAAAAGACGACCTTACAGGTCAAGGAAGTATCAGTTTGTTGAAAAACTGTGGGGATGCAAGACTGAAAATACGTCATTATAATGACTACAAGCAGGAAGTTTTGAACATGACTACATCACCCATTCTTCTCTTCACTATCTGGAGTCTCTGCAGCTCAACATGAACAGACCTGGAATGGTTTTTAACTCCTGGTTTTTACCAAGAACGAGGTTAAATTTGTCAAGATAGCAGCCATTTTGGTGTGAGTGACTTGTATAATATATCACCTGAGATGTAAAAGAAGTCCATTGAACCGAAAACTCACTGATATTTCACTGTTTATGTGAGACATTGCAACTTTGACTGGTAATATTGTCTTTTAAATGGACAAATATCATACATGGTGGTATATTTCAACCAACCAGGGTCAAAAAATTATCTGCTGCTCACCATCAACAGTAATGCAGCATTTTTTTTAAAGAAAGTCTGGTCCCATAAGCAAGAAAAGAGGTGAAAGGAAGTGGGTGTGACCTAGGCTCTCTATGCAAAAGTCTTTTCTTTAAAAAAAATCCTACAAGTAACCTAGTAAGTGATATGTGTTACAACATTACACAGCATGTTACTGAATGAAACACTGATTCTGTGATTTTAGGCTCTAAATTTAGAAGTGGATCAAAACTGACTGAAGGGTTTGATCTGTGTTTTGCGTTCAGGTGCCCCCTACAAGAAGATACTCCCACGACGAAACCGACATGTGGACCAGCGACCGGATCCCCTCATACCTTCACCGATGGGGATCCACCGAGGACATGATAGTGACTGCCCACTACAACTCCACCTTACCGCGCCACGAGAGGCGCAGGAGCAGCCTGGTCTCCTACCACGAGGAGAGCCACCATCACCCTCATCGGAAGCGGCGGCGCTCTGAGGACAGCATGCACTCTCTCAAGCACCTGCCGCGCGTGGTTTGCGGTGGAGAGCTTTATGAGGACGAACTGCGGTGTTTCAGCCGTGACGAGGTGATCAATTTTATAGATGAGACGCCGTTGCCGAGCCCAAGGAAGAGCCCACGGCGTACATCCACCATTTCACTTATTCCCAATGTGTATGAACAGCACACAGTCATCCTTCCTCACTTTCCGCTAACAGACTTTGAGCGTGAGCCTCAAGCGCCGCGGCGGCTTTCCGAACACAAAAGGAACAGTAGTCGAGGGAGCTCACCTGAGGGATCGCCTAAACCAGACAAATCCACGGGAAAGAAGAGTCCCGGGGCTTGTAGCTCTGGAAAAGGCTGCAGGGAGCGTGCTCAGGATGGGAAACGCCACGGTGAAACAGCTTCACCTGGGCGCAGCCAACAGACTCCCGGGCGCTCAGCCTGTAGGCCAAGGACCAGCCTCGGAGCCAGAGGGGGTGGTAGCATTGACCGGGGGCGTCAGAAGGAGCTGAAAAAGGCTGAGAGTAAAGGAAGCACAAACAGTTTTACAAGCCCACCCTCAGCCTCGGCCCCGGGATACATCACATGTCACCCAGATTCTGTAGGCTCCACCACCTAAAGAAAAGGTTTGCTTGTTGATAATAAAATTGCTCTAAGAGCCACTGGAATATTGGTGGTGATGGAAGAATGACATACTGGATTATTTGGCCTTTTTAATTGTGCCACCACTATGTTTTACCATATATAATGTCAATACATACCTGTGATGCTTAATGACACTGGAAGCTTTGGACATGAATCCTGAATGAGCCTAATATTGCTATAATGTCTAGGCTGACTTAAAGTTTTCTGGGGGTGTGAGGGTCTTATTCTGCTTTTCAATCACAAAATATCCACTAAGGACACTTTTTTTTCCTGTACTAACACAAATAACTGTTTTTAAATGGCGTGAACATTCCCACACCTTGTTTTTGCTGTTTGATGTTGTTTCCTATGAAATGCTTAAATGCTCAAGTTATTAAAGGGAACTGGTTATTTGAGTGATGTTTTTTTCTTCATTTTTTTGGCACGTAACTCAAACTCAAATTGTAATATTTTTGCTTCTTGATGCTTCTTTCGTCAACTCCTGCCATTTATTTTAAATGCAAACATTCTGATGAACCTGGAGATTGACTCAAGGGTTTTGACGCATATTCATTTTACTTTTATCATGGGTATTATTATTTGTCGTCATTTTATTAAGCACTCTTTGTTAAGGTAAACTCAGAGTGTTCACATCCACCTCTTTAATGCCTGATAGTTCTACAGTGGCTGTGTGAAATATTGAGATATCATGTGACAACCCCGAAATTTTTAAGGAAAATGTGAAGTTGGTTTTTAAAACAAATTGATATGTTATGTATACAGTATATGAAGGGTATTGAATTTATAGTTTTGGTGTTCATTTTTGTTAAGTAAGACCTTGTATCTTCATATTTGTGTTAACTTTGATGATCATCAGGCAGAACAATTTTCATTTTTACATATAGAATATTAAACCAATACAACAGAAAATGTGCTTTCTTTTCTCATCACCTGAGCATGTCAGCCTGATCCGACACTGTATTTCTTTCAGTCACATTTTACAAAGCACCATTATGTTTGTTCCTAACTAAGACAGCACGATGGAATCTGTAAAAAAAAAAAGATTCAAAGGTGTCATTTTCAAATGCAGGTGAGAGCTCAGAAAGACAAATTAAGAAAGCTGAATGAAAATTGAGTAAGAATGCAAAATAATGACATTAAAAATGAATAAGTGACCTTCCTCAGCAAAAATCAGACTTTGTATTTGATATGTTATCTCTAGTGATTGCCAGATAAACCAGAAGCCACTCACAGAGCGCATACCTCCGTCAAGGCTGTTGTTCACCCAAACTGTTATTTTTTGACCAGCCAAGGAGGTTATGTATTGATATTGTTTTGTCTGCCTGTTAGCAGGATTATGTAAAAACTACCACATGGATTTTGATTACATTTTCACCAGAGGTAGCCCTTGGGCCAAAGATGAACCTATGAGATACTGGAGGTGATTGGTGTACTATTTTCTCAATAATGTTAGCAAAGATGTGAAAAATGACCCTATCTTGCAATGTTAAAGAAAGTGAAAAATTGATCCAGAGTATGCATCCTGATCCGGATCACCTCCAGCATCTGATGGGTTCATCCTTGGCCCAAGGGTGAAAGTTTCAGCAAAATCTGTCCAGTAGTTTTTGCATAATCCTGTTAACAAACAGACAAATCAATGTGAATACATAACTTCCCTGGCGGGACTAATGACCCAGACACTGACACTGGCACTTAATATCGTTTTACAGACGGCAGTGGCTGACGTTTAACTGTCATATTAAAGTTTGTTTGATACATTCGTATGGTTTCACTTGTACTCGTTCAAAAATGAAGAGAAAAGGAAGATTGGAATGATTTCGTTGCTTACATGGCACCAAAGGGAAGATACATAGTATCAAAAAATAAAACAAGTAAAGAGATAATAACATTACTATTGGTACTGACTCTACATTTAGTGAGTTTAATGTACATGTACAGTGGAATTCCACTAATATTCCAAATATGACAATATTCTTAATTTGAAAGGTGTCACGGACACAACATATTCTTATTGGATATTGTGAATCCATATTTTATGCTTGGGGCATTTTCAAAAGGCATGCTGCATGAGCTAGGCCAATATTATACCATGCTTTGGAGAATTGTCGAGTGACACGGTGGTGCAGTGGGAAGCACTTGTGCCCCACAGCTAGAAGGGTTCGAGCCTAGCTCTCAGTAGCGGGGCCCCAGGGTGTACCCCGCCTTCGCCCTAAGTCAGCTGGGATAGGCTCCAGGTATCCCAGCTGACAAAGCAAAAAGGTGCTCACTTCAAAACACAACAGTCCTGGGATCTGCAGGGTTTAAATATTAATTTGTCAAGTTTGCTCCTTATAACTCAGTTCCTTCATCATTGTGTTCATTTTGCTTCTTCTTTTGTCCATCTTTATTCATTTTTAAAAATTATTTTGTTCATTTTTCTTAATTTTGCATGTTCTGAAATCAGTGCATTTGATTACAAAGCAAAGAGCCTATTGCTAAACCATGGGTTGAGAGGCTCCATCTAGTCTAATTATTCAAATAACATAATGTCCTAATTTAATAAGAAAAGTAGATGTTGTCAAATTTATTCCATTAGATCTTTTTTTTTCACAGCAGTTTGTGTTGTTAAATCAAAAAAGCCCAGGCATTACTGATGATATTAATCAAGGCACATAAACATGTGCATTAAGAATGTCAACTGTAACAAAATGTGCAAGAATTGAAAACTACAAAGAAGACATGGACATTGACCAGGTAACTGCCTTAGTTTTTAAAGGTGATTTTTCTCGTTGGATATCTTCAGATCCTTCTGGAAATTTTCAGTGTCACGCATCAAATATCCAACGTCATTTTGGTGCACTGCATGAATTTGTGCTCTTTCCATCTAAGTTTATCAAGAATACAAAAATAAACAAAATAACTGAGACATAGAAATAAAAAATGTGTGAAACTATGAAGAAAATGAAATAGACAACGTAAAATAAGAGGAAAATCAGCAACAAAATCAGACCTATCTACAATTTATTGTATGCTAAGTAAACTCACAGTCTATTCACATATCATAGCATTTTTATGTATTTTATGCTTTAAATGTAAGATAATCCCATGCACAAGAACTAGAAAGCACTCAGACCTCTGTAAAGGCAGCTCAGTTTATCTTTATAGTCCAAACCTATTAACTCATGCTCATTTACCCCCATAATGTTAATGCACCCAAACATAATTTTCTAAAATTTATTCTGTGGTCACATTACCGAATCAGCAGACTTTCCACTACATATTTGGTGTCAGTTGCATGTCAATAGCTTTATTTCCTACATCAAACCCTGTAAGAATAAACATTCCGGATCACTATATGTGGAATGTTGCCCAAAATTTTCTGGGTGTTATTATTGACTTTATGAGAACAAGTGTTGGCTTTGGCCCTATTTCACACTGATGAAGAATCCTTGAAAAATCTTCTGGAACCAGACGATGATTCAGATCACTCCCAGAATCTGGCTCATTGGTCTTTGTGCCATTTCTGACCTGTCCTGAAAATACCATTCGTATCCGTACAGAACCTTTTGAGTTATGATGTGAACAAACAAGCAGGTAAATACGTTCATGCTGACAAAATCATAACCCCATAATCATTGGTGGAGATTAAAAAGAAATGAGAAAAATGTAACAGAATAATCCACAAATGACTAAAATAATCTTAAACTCAACATAAATTTGCAAATGAATAAAAAAAGTGACATATCATTTAATGTAAAGTACTGTTTTATTGTGCAGGGACAAATTGCCTCATCCAGCACAAAACATCACTCCAGTTAGCATAGCATTAACGTAAGTAAATACAAAAGGATGCAAAAAAAACGACAGTGTGTACATCACAGACTGTATGTATCACATCCAAGCATTATTATTAGCTTTTTATTCCTTATTAACAACAAGCACTATATCAATTTTGTATAATTGAAAAACAACGTAGGTTAACAGTATGAATACTGGTGGATCTATATGACTCGGCGTACCAGCAGAGTGGCGCAGCGGAAGCGTGCTGGGCCCATAACCCAGAGGTCGATGGATCGAAACCATCCTCTGCTAATTTTTTTTTATTTTGTTCTTCCCATCCTTAAGAGGAAGTTTTAAATACACGCTGCTAATGTTGAGAACCAGCAGCTCCACCATTACCACTACCGTAACTACACCCACGTCCACACCGGCTAAATGAGCAGAGCTTCCGCGCTGATTCCACGTCTGCTTCGTTAACCCGCCTGGTTGAACCCAGTCTAATGCTAATCACATCCCAGCTCTAATCTGCGCTGCACAGCACCCAAGACAAACAACAAAGCTGGGAAGAGTTAATAGAATTTATTTATTTATTTTTTTGAAAAACCTTTACGGGCATTCTGCCTGAAAGTCACGTGACCCTTCTTTTCTGGGATAAAACCAACTTTTCTTGTGCAGGGGCCTCATCAGAGGAGTAGCTTTTACTCTCAGGCAGAAGAGGATTAAGGAGATTTATAGACTGAGAGACAAAAAAAGAAGCTGGGAGCAAAAAACCTTGACATAAGGGGAGCTGGAGCTTCAAGTTGAGTGTGTGAGCCAGACCTTAAACCAGGCAGAGGGACGATGCTTTTTGTCCCCTGCTGTTCATATCATTGCACAAAGCTGAGTAGCTTTACAAGCATGTGTCATCTGCAGTGGTGGGGAGAGTAAACAGAACCAGTGCATTCTCACTTTATAACGACTCCAGTAGACCAGAGGTGGTGAAAATATTTATTTCTACTCAGTTACATTTCACTGGAGTAGGGGGAAAAAGGCTGAAATTGCATAAAATTAGAAAATAATCACTTAGATTTTAAAAGACCTAAATAGTCAAGTAAACATCAAATATGAATAAATGAAGGAGCAAAATGGGCAAAAATATATAGATATTATCACAGAAATGAATGCAAAATTAGCCAAATAATTAAAAGTAATTAATAAAACTGGACAAAACAGTCAAGTAAATTGTCAAATGAGGCTAAATAATAAGCACAAATGACCAAAATAATTGAAAATGAAGAAAATAATCAAGTCAATGTACAAAAGTCATCAAGAAATTGAAAAAAAAAACTGCAAAATAAGCAACGGAATGATCAAAATAATCAAGTTAACAAAAATGAACGAAATAAGCAAAAGGAAAAAAAAGCAAAAAAGATAGGGTTAGCAAGAAAAAGACTAAATGTGAATGAACTGAACAACAGAAATACATATGATACATATGATAAGTTCCATGTTATGAAGTTACATACTACTTGAGTAGTTTTTTATTAGATACTGATATTTAGGTGTGCTTTTATTTCTACTTGAGTCACTAGAAATAGAAAGTAACAATACTTTTCTTTGAATACTATTTGTGTACTCTACACAACACTCAAGTAGACATAGACATACTGATTAAATAAATACTTGAATAAGTGTAAAAAAGCATTTCCATTGCTTTGCAGCATTCAGCTCCTATGAGCTGAATGCTCTGGGCACTGGGGTCCCTCATCTTCCTCTTGACAAGACTCGTCGATTCTTTTAGGGTCAGGCGTGTTGGCTGGTCAGTCCAGCACAGTAATATAGTCACCAAACCAGCCCACAGCAGTTTGGGCACTGTGGAAAACACAGTACACAACCGGAGCAGATGACATGGCATCACAAATGTTGGCTGACTGTGGAACACTTCACACTGAACTTCAACACTTGGATTCTGTGCTTTCTACTCTTCCTTTTTCCTTTGAACCACTGAGCAATGGTCCAGTTCTTTTCCTCCTTAGCCTAAATAGATAGTCCTGATGTTGTCTCTTCTACAAGACACTCTGGCTTGACACTAGGAATATGAAACCTGAAATCCATTTCCTGGATACACTGATGTGTGATGGCTCTTGATGCGCCGATGCTAACCTCAGTGCATGTCCTGTGAAGTTCTTCAAGTTCTTGAATCAGCTTTGCTTTACAATCTTCTCATGGCTACAGTCATCCCTGTTGTTTGAGCACCTTTTCCCCCACTTTGCCCTTCCAGTTAACTGTCTGGAATCTGCTTTGATGCAGCACTCTGTGAACAGCCTGACCTTCTGCATCTTCTACTCCTTGTGGACATGTCAGTGACTGTCTCCTGGACAAATGTGGAGCCAGCAGTCTTCCCCATGATTGAAGTTGTGTGTACTGAACCTGACTGGGACATTCGTGGCATTTATAATGCACAAATAGTGATTTACTCAAACTTGAAATGAGATATTCTAATATATATACATTTTTTCTTGAGTTGAAGGCTGTGATTATTAGCATTTAGCATCTCTTTAAACATTTTATATTGCATGTAATATATCTGTAAAATATACAGAAAATAAGACAAAAAAAGACTATACTTCCCATGACATTGTAAGTTTTTGGAGTAATGATAACACCTCTATAAGAACGTGCGTTACTAAAGCCACTATTCGTAGTGTTGCTTTAAATAAAGTAATGTAGGCAATATTTGGATTTCACTTTATTAAATCTGTTTTATTACAAAAATAACATTATTAACATTTACAAATCAAACACATATTACATAGATGTCATAACACATTGGGAAAATCAAGTTTAACATTGAACCATTGGCTCTACCATGGCCGCCAAACACTGTGCTGAGTGTTTGCAGCTACGTTCCTGCAGTGAAACTTGTGACTGCGGGTTTTTTCGTCATTTCGATATGTGGACGTCGCTTCCGCAGCTTGTTTGGGTCCCGGAGAAGGATTTCCACCTGCTTCTGGAAGAGTTCTAGCCGTGCCCGCAGCGGGGCTTTTACATTTGGCCGTGGTGAAGTGCTCAGATGCGGCTACTGGTGGATGGAGCCTCCGCGCCTCGTCCTGGTTCTCCGCTGGGCTCGGGCCGCTGTCCATGGTGCTGGAGCTGAGTTGACTGGAAAGCTGCGACAGCATCCAGCGCTCGCTGCCCTTCAAGGTGTCCGCCAGCAGTAAATACTGGTGGACGTGTGCGAGACAGTTGCGGAATCCTGTGTGGTAGTCTGAGAACTCGCAAGCAGCGGAGGAACCTGGGAGAAATGAAAACACAAGATGAGAAACATAGTGCGCTTGCGTTATGCTCAAAATTGCAATAAATAGAACATCCAAGTTTCAAATCAGACGACTTTTCAAAGTTTAAAATCTTAAAAACGTACATTTCTGATTCTTCTGAAGATTCCTCAGGTGTTTCACAGTCAGCTCCAGGATATCCGCCTTTTCCAGTTTGCGCTTTCGAATCTGTAAAAAGTGAATAAAGGTTAACAGAGTGGAAAAGCTGGATCTAATACCAATCATTTTCTGATGAATTGCCATTAACAATATATACACTTTTATAATAAGTTTTTATACTTACACTACTGCTGTAGTAGCTCTCCAGGAGAGATTTTAACTGATCCAAACACTGGTTTATGCGCGCTCTTCGTTTCTTTTCCATGAGTGGTTTGGATACCTGTTAAAAACAAATTACATTCAATTAATATCACACTCAACGCAATTTGTGGAATTTAAAAATGTTACTAAAGGTCAATATTCCCTACATAATTTCGTCTACGAACCTTGTTTCCCGTGATGGGCTTGGATTTCTCACAGTCTGTAGTCGCCACCATTCTGTGTATAGTCCCTTTAGGTCCCTTGGAGTTAAGGTCTTTGCATCAGTGCCGCACGTCTGAAGGAGGTGACCCCAAGAGCGTTTATATAGAGACACCCACTTAACATCTCAATGACCCAGTCCCGCCTGGCTCTTGGGCTCAAATGAGCAACTATTTCGTCATTTAAGAGTCTAAACTACCTCAGGGAAAGTAAATAATCCATTATCATTTTATAAATTCAAAGATATTGTTGCAACTTCACATCATTTGGAAAGAGAATTAATTTTCAAGATTACTGAATGACCATCTTGTCTTTATGACCAGCTTCATATGAGGATGTTCGTTGCGCTTAGACTGTTTAGAGGCTGCTGTAAAAACCAAAATGCCGCAGAAAAAGCTATGAGGCCTTTCACTGCAATCTAGAAACAACGTGTGGGGTATAAATGTAAGCATAAACATAATCGGTAATCATTCTGGTTCTGCTGTGGGAGCAGTTCGAGGATTCATGTCGACTATAGTGTCTTTTATTTTGGAGTTTCACGGCATCAGGTGGAGGCAGCACCGTGGAAATTCCCTCCTTGTCCGCAGCATTTCAATTTTCTGGTGGCCATGTAAGAAAACCACCTTTGTGTTTGCTCAATTTACGCATGTGTTGAAGTCAAATGATGACGGATCGGTTCTGTTTATGGATACAGTAAAGATTTAAGCAAGAAAGACGTAAGAGATTTGGAAAATGTGTAAAAGTTGTCATTCTTGAGGCTATTGTGCATCTCGGGTTTTGTCTTCATAGGAGGCGCAGTGAGGCACCGAGGAAAATCGCGGGCCGCCCCCTGTCCTCGGTCTCTCGCCTCCCGATTCTCCACACTGTTGCGTGAAAAGGCGCAAGGCTTGGGAAAGTAACAGCGGCTCAAACAATATATCAGAGCACAGCTTTTAGCACATGCTGCTCATCTCGGTCTCACACAGCCTGAAAATGCACCGAAACAGACTATCGTGCAAAAGAATGTGGGGCCATATAGAGCTACTTTTTACACAAGGGTTTCTGCACATGTAGTTTTTTTTAAAGCTCGTAATATATATGAGTATGTATGTGAAAAAGTATATCCACTTATTTTCATCAACGCATTCAAATTGAGATCACAAAACAATCCAAAAGTCTGAAAAAATATATTTAAAAAATAAAATAAATGACCACAAAATGAACAAAGCAAGCAAAACAATGAGCCAAATAAAGGACGGATCCTTAAAAAGGAGCAAAAATTAACTGTGCACTAAGCAAAATGAACAAAAGTGAACAAAATAATCCACAAAACAAACAGATTTAGAAAAAAAATAGAAAACGAATAACAGTGAACAAATTTAACAAAGACTTGAACAAAACAGTTGGTACATGGTAATTTGACCATTCGTTCAGTCAAATATCACTGCACAAAAACAAAAGTCTTCACCAACAGTTCCAATAAATAAATAAATACTCCTTTTTTGCCACACACTTACTGACTCTCGCGTGAATGTGCAGTGGAGATGTTTGTGGCTGCTTATCATTCCAGAAATAAACATGACAAAGTGAGAGTTGTAATAATTGGAACACTGTTACCACAGTAGTATCCTTGTCCTTGTAGTACTTCAGGTTTTACTGCAGAGCACAATGCTTGTGTGCAAATGACTGAGGGGCCTCGTAAAGCAGGGATGGGGCCAGTTCAGAGTCGAACGCCATTGATCTTTTCTTTTCGCCTTGTGTGCGTGTGTGTGTGTGGGG